>SJYQ01001727.1:670919-723585 GCA_006410935.1 Redunca redunca | reverse complement strand
GGTCAGGAAGCAACAGTTAGAACTGGACATGGAACAACAGACTGGTTCCAAATAGGAAAAGGAGTACGTCAAGGCTGTATATTGTCACCTTGCTTATTTAACTTCTATGCAGAGTACATCATGAGAAACGCTGAGCTGGAAGAAACACAAGCTGGAATCAAGATTGCCGGGAGAAATATCAATAACCTCAGATATGCAGATGACACCACCCTTATGGCAGAAAGTGAAGAGGAACTCAAAAGCCGCTTGATGAAAGTAAAATAGGAGAGTGAAAAAGTTGGCTTAAAGCTCAACATTCAGAAAACAAAAATCATGGCATCCGGTCCCATCACTTCATGGGAAATAGATGGTGAAACAGTGGAAACAGTGTCAGACTTTATTTTTGGGGGCTCTAAAATCACTGCAGATTGTGATTGCAGCCATGAAATTAAAAGACGCTTACTCCTTGGAAGGAAAGTTATGACCAACCTAGATAGTATATTCAAAATCAGAGACATTACTTTGCCAACAAAGGTCCATCTAGTCAAGGCTATGGTTTTTCCTGTGGTCATGTATGGATGTGAGTTGGACTGTGAAGAAAGCTCAGCACCAAAGAATTGATGATTTTGAGCTGTGGTGTTGGATGGAGAAGACTCTTGAGAGTGCCTTGGACTGCAAGGAGATCCAACCAGTCCATTCTAAAAGAGATCAGTCCTGGGTGTTCATTGGAAGGACTGTTGCTGAAGCTGAGACTCCAGTACTTTGGCCACTGATGCAAAGAGTTGACTCATTGGAAAAGACTCTGATGCTGGGAGGGATTGGGGGCAGGAGGAAAAGGGAACGACAGGGGATGAGAGGGCTGGATGGCATCACTGACTCAATGGAAGTGAGTTTGAGTGAACTCCAGGAGTTGGTGATGGACAGGGAGGCCTGGTGTGCTGCAATTCATGGGGTCGCAAAAAGTCGGACATGACTGAGCGACTGAACCGAACTGAACATGATTTTAAAAGTACTCTGAGATAAACTGTGTTTCCCTGGTAGCTCAGCAGGTAAAGAATCCACCTGCAATGCAGGAGACCCAGGCATGATCCTGGTTCAGGATGATCTGGAGAAGGGCATAGCTACCCACTCTGATATTCTTGCCTGGAGAATCCCATGGACAGAAGAGCCTGGTGGGCTACCGTCCATGGGGTCATAAATGACTTACACTTTCAGATAAGCTAGCTTTGTCCTCACAAAGCCATATAAATAGGTTCTTATGGTATTATGCATTCATCATTCTACAGATAAGGAAACTCAACATTAGAGAAATTAATTTATTTTCTCAAGGTCACACATAGTAAGGGGGCTTCCCAGGTTGGGCAGTAGTAAATAATCCAACTGCCAATGCAGAAGATGCAGGAAATCAGGTATGATCCCTGGATCAGGAAAATCACCTAGTGAAGGGAATGGCAATCCACTCCAGTATTCTTGCCTGTAAAATTCCAGAGACAGAGAAGCCTGATGGGCTTAATACATGGGGTCTCAAAGAGTCAGACATAACTGAGCATGCACACACGGGACACACAGTAAGAAGGGAATGAGATTTGACCAATCCAAATCTTTTTGTTTATATCCACCAGCTTTTCTTTTCTTAGAGGTTGGGGGAAGGGGATAAAAAGCACATTCCCAACTAAAATGAAAATCAATTTGAGTCAAGTAATTGAAGACAACATTTCTTTTACCTATTATGAAAATGAAGATCATGGCATCCGGCTCCAAAACTTCATGGGAAAGAGATGGGGAAACAGTGGAAACAGTGTCAGACTTTATTTTTTTTTTAGACTCCAAAATCACTGCAGATGGTGACTGCAGCCATGAAATTAAAAGACGCTTACTCCTTGGAGGAAAAGTTATGACCAACCTAGATAGCATATTCAAAAGCAGAGACATTACTTTGCTGACTAAGGTCTGTCTAGTCAAGGCTATTTCCTGTGGTCATGTAAGGATGTGAGAGTTGGACTGTGAAGAAGGCTGAGCGCCAAAGAATTGATGCTTTTGAAGTGTGGTGTTGGAGAAGACTCTTGAGAGTCCCTTGGACTGCAAGGAGATCCAACCAATCCATTCTAAAGGAGATCAGCCCTGGGATTTCTTTGGAAGGAATGATGCTGAAGCTGAAACTCTAGTACTTTGGCCACCTCATGCGAAGAGTCGACTCATTGGAAAAGACTCTGTTGCTGGGAGGGATTAGGGGCAGGAGGAGAAGGGGACGGCCGAGGATGAGATGGCTGGATGGCATCACTGACTCGATGGACGTGAGTCTGAGTGAACTCTGGGAGTTGGTGATGGACAGGGAGGCCTGGTGTGCTGTGATTCATGGGGTCGCAAAGAGTCGGACATGACTGAGTGACTGAACTGAACTGAACATATTTGGGATTAGTGCCAAATCAGTCAAAGATTTGGTCAAAGATTGATTTGTCTTTCAACTTGTGATGAACATGGTCATTTCCCCTGAAATAAGCCTTAAAGTTAAAACAAACTTTATCAAGGTATAATGAGCATACAAAAAATATACAAATTGCATACATACAGCTCAATAAAATTTGGAAAAAATTGCCAGGTGTGACCAGCACCTGCATCAAGAAACAAAACGTTACCAGCATTCCAGAAGATTCTTCATGTACTTTCTGTTGTGCCTATTGAGCTTTTCTACTGCTTCTCAGTAGGAACACTTTCTACCACATGCTCTGTGGAATAGAGGAGGCTCGAGTTTTGGGATGGAATAGTAACTCTCTTTGAATTGGTAAACAATAAATCATGAGAAATAACTCCACAGAGTCTAATCATAATCTCAGGGCCATTTTTTTATTCCTCTTTTTCTTCATCTTCCTTACCAAATCAGTCACCAAATCCAATTAATTCTTCTTTCTAAATATCATTGATAATTGGACCTTCTTATCATGATCATTGGTCCACCTTCATTCAGCCTTCATTATATTTCCCTAAGATGAGGTTAATATTCTCCCTTCCTATCTCTGCCTCTAGAGTTTCACCCATTCTTGTCTTTCATTCAGTGTCTAGTACTTGCCAACCGGGACATTAGGTAACAAAGAGTCACAGGAGAATAAGGAACATCTATGACCTTTTATAAAACTTAAGAGGAGACAGTGAACACAGAAAAAGATCCTTTTAACCTAATGTGGTACTAATGTTGTAAGTGCAATGGCAGATATACGCATAATGTGCCGTCAGAAGGCAAGAGGGTATCTTAAGATTGCTACTAGGGTTTACTCTCCAAATCACAGATTTGACCCTAAAACTCTTCAGTGGTTACCACTTGTTTACAGCAGAGATTGCAAACACAAATGTCCATGGAAGTCAGCAGGTATAAATATTTCTTAGGTGGGCAGATATCTTAACAAGAGTGGTGCTGGAGAGTTTGGAAACTGTAGAATGGCAAGAACAGGCCTAGACTATGGCATCAGAAACTACTCGGCTCTAACCATTTGTGGTCAAATGAGGTCAAATGTGGTCAAATCATCTGTTTTAAATTTTTGCTGTCATTTTTTTCCCAAGTGAAGCTGGATGTCTAGAACTTTATGTTCTCCCAATTTAAAAAATGTTTTTAATTTTGTAATTCAAATTATAAACAAAACACAATAAAACAAAAAAAAAAATCCCTAGTACATACAAAAATACCTCCACAAGCCTCTAGTTTCTGACCTTTGGCCTGTAAGAAAGTCAAAATATTTTAGGAAGATATCCAAGACTTTGCATGATCTGGACCAAATCTACTTTTCCCTTTCAACTTGTAGGTCACCCCACACAAAGCACAGTGTAGTTTCTGGAATATACCTTCCACACTCATGCCAAATGTCTTTGGTCTAGGTCTTCAATGCCCTTCTGCCTTCCTCACTAACCTGGTGAAATTCACTCTGGTTTCCAATTTACATGTCAAGGAAGTATGTTAGGCTCCCTTGCATACTTAAGGTATAACTCACTTCTTTCTTTTCTCTGCTGGAACATTTTATTCCCATTACCAGTAGAATACTTGTGTCTGCTTCAAAATTCTACCAGTGCTGAGTTTTTTGCAATGGTTTTAAATTCTCTCTTCATATCTTCCTCCAAGTGATTTTATTTTCTTTCCATTATAGCTTGTTATATATATTGTTAACAGTTTATGGTATTGGATAAGACTCGAGAGTCCCTTGGACAGAAAGGCAATCAAACTAACCAATCCCAAAGGAAATCAACCCTAAATATTCACTGGAAGGACTGGTGCTGAAACTCCAATACTTTGGCCACCTGATACAAAGAACCAACTCATTAGAAAAAAAAACCCTGATCCTGGGAAAGATTGAACGCAGGAGAAGGAGATGACAGAGGATGAGATGGTTGAATGGTATCACGTACTCAATAGACATGAGTTTGAGCAAACTCCAGGAGATGCTGAAGGACAGGGCAGCCTGGCATGCTGCAGTCCATGGGGTCCCAAAGAGTGAGACACAACTGAGTGACTGAAGAACAAGAAAAGGTCTATGATATTTCATGCAGTATCAAAGCCAGTAGCATGAAGTTTAGCTATATTACTTCAATCTACTCTGTGGCTGGGATCAATTTTTCTCCAAGTACTGATATTCTAGAGCACCTGATACATTTGTATTAGTTTTCTATCACTGCCAAAGCAAGTTATCTCCAAATACATGGATTTACACAGATGTACTATTTTTCTAAGTCCCACAACAGTCTTGAAGTGAGTGAAATTCACTCAATCCTGTCCAACTCTCTGCGACCTCATGGACTATACAGTCCATGGAATTCTCCAGGCCAGAATACTGAAGTGGGTAACTTTTCCCTTCTCCAGGGGATCTTCCTAAACCCAGGGATCAAATTCAGGTCTCCTGCATTGCAGGCAGATTCTTTACCAGCTGAGCCACAAGGGAAGCCCCACAACGGTCTTAATGGACTAAAAGATGTCAGTAGAGCTGTATTCCCTCCTGAAGGCTCTAGGGGAGCCTGTTTATAAGTGTCCGATTTTTAAAAAAGAAAATTTTATTGGAGTATAGTTGCTTTGCAATGCGTGTCAGTTTCTGCTATACAGCAAAGTAATCAGCCATGCTGTTGTTGTTGTCCAGTTGCTCAGTTGTGTCTGACTCCTTGTGACCCCATGGACTGCAGCACACCATGCAGCTGCAAAGCAGCTCTACATATACACACACACACACCCTCTTTGTTACCACAAAGCATTGAGTAGAGTTCCCTGTGATACACAGTTCATTCATGGTTTACATCCTCTGTGTTTAGGGTTGAGCAGTTCTCTTGTGGCAAGACTCACTTCCTTTTTTGTCTCCTCTTCCACTGTTAAGTACCCCCGTGATTACACTGAGCCCATCTAAATAATCCAGGATGATCTGTTTAAAGGTCAGCAGATTAGCACCTCCAATTACATCTGTATCTTTAGTTTGCTTTTGTCATATCACTGCCCATGTTCATAGATTCTGAGGATTAAAACACGGACAATTTTGAGGGGCTATTATTCTGCCTATCATATCATCCTCTAGTGGCAATTTATTCTGACATCAAGGAAAGTACATTAACCTCCTATCTTTATAAAACTCAAATCAATAAGGTAAAGAAATGTGGTTTGTTTCCCCAATTGCCCTTTGTTGGGCCTTACAGAATAGGCATACATAGAAAGGACCATAAGTCCATGCATGTATCTTGTGTTACTGTTGTTCAGTTGCCAAGTCATGTCCAACTTTCTGTGACCCCGTAGACTGCAGTATGCCAGGCTTCCCTGGTCTCCACCATCTCCCTGAGCTTGCTCAAGTTTATGTCCAATGAGTTGCTGATGCTATCTAACCATCTCATCCTCCATCACCCTCTTCTCCTTTTGCCTTAAATTTTTCCCAGCATCAAGGTCTTTTTCAATGAGTCATCTTTTCAAAGGAGGTGGCCAAAATATTGAAGCTTCAGCTTGAGCATCAGACCTTCCAATGAATATTCAGGGTTGATTTCCTTTAGAATTGACTGGTTTGATCTCTATCTATGAGACCAAATAAATCTCGGTTCAAAAGAACAATCGACATGAACATACCTAATTTTAACACTTTTTTCATTTCCCATTTACACATATATTTTTTACAAACTTATAAGTAGAAAAACTCACTCAAAACACAAAAACTTTTGTTGAATACATGATTGTAGCATTAATCTACAAAGAAATTTGACATGTACACCATTTTTTGGTACGCTTTAAGGAAATTTCACCAACTTTATTGATTGTTAGATTTTTCACATGGTTTATCCTATGTCCATAATGTCTTTTGCCAAAGTCTCCAGACTGTTATACTCCTTGTCTGTGTCTGAAAAAGTTTCATCCTTTGCCAACATCTCTGAGACTATCCTTAAATCACCAATAACTGACAGTATATAGTCCTTTCCATGAGTATGTATATTTTATGGCTTTAGTGGACAAGGAATTTGAGCCATCGCTAAAAAAATAAAATTGGGGCAAAATTATGTGAGGTCTAGCCAAACCAATACACTAAGACAGTAATTTTGGCTCCAGCAATTGCCATTATCTACAACAAAAGGCAAATATTAGGTCAGCTACTTTGAGCCAACGGAGATGGAAAAGTGTCCGATTAAAGTTTCTACTTTGCATCTACTTTTTTTCCTTCTTGTAGAAGGAGCCAAAATAAAATTTGTGGATCCTGCAGATTTCACATGATATACAGTCCATGAGACAATCAGCTGACATTGGCTGCTATAATTTAAAGCAAGGAGGCAAAGTGCTAAGGAACAACCTTCTAACTGGTGATGCATTTCAAAAGTCCATCCTGATCCAAGTGGAACATGCCATTTTGATGCCAGGCTAATGAAAACAATAGACATGATAAATACCTGGATACAGAAGAAATCAAAAGGTTGGAATCAGCAGCTTTGCTTGATTTTGGTTACTGAGGTCATGTGTGGCTCTGGCATCTTCATTTAAATGTACCATATGAAAATATGGGCAGGCTTAAAGTCTCATGCAGAATTTAAACTGATCGTCCCCACTAGATTTATGTGTTTGTTTTTTTTTTAAGTTAAAAGCCTCAAACTCCTTCATAGCACTAATCTTTTTTTTTTTTCCTTCTTATTTTACTTTATTTTACTTTACAATACTGTATTGGTTTTGCCGTACATCAACATGAATCCACCATGGGTGTATACGTGTTCCCAATCCTGAACCCCTCTCCCACCTCCCTCCCCATACCATCTCTCTAGGTCATCCCAGTGCAATAGCCCCAAGCATCCTGTTTCCTGCATCGAACCTAGACTGACGATTCGTTTCTTATATGATATTATACATGTTTCAATGCCATTCTCCCAAATTATCCCACTCTCTCCCTCTCCCACAGAGTCCAAAAGACTGTTCTATACATCTGTGTCTCTTTTGCTGTCTCGCATACAGCATTATCTTTACCATCTTTCTAAATTCCATATATATGTTATAGTATACTGTATTGGTGTTTTTCTTTCTGTATAATCGGCTCCAGTTTCGTCCACCTCATTAGAACTGATTCAAATGTATTCTTTTAATGGCTGAGTAATACTCCATTGTGTATATGTACCACAGCTTTCTTATCTATTCATCTGCTGTTGGACATCTAGGTTGCTTCCATGTCCTGGATATTGTAAACAGTGCTGTGATGAACATTGGGGTACACGTGTCTCTTTCAATTCTGGTTTCCTTGGTGTGTATGCCCAGCAGTGGGATTGCTGGGTCATAAGGCAGTTCTATTTCCAGTTGTTTTTTTTTAAGGAATCTCCACTAATCTTTTTAAAGCAGCTACAGAATGTCTTATTTGACATGGGCTCCAGAGAGAGGGGGAAAGAGAGAAAGGAAAACACCAATCAAAATCAAATCAAAGTTTTATTAAGAAAGAATTGTCAAATAGTGACAATAGGCAGCTGATTTTCAGTACATATTAACCAAGTGTAAATACTGTGTTAAAATCATATCAGCTCTGACTTACCGACCATCAAGGCAGCCTTGAGGCTGATGTGGTAGAGACTTCCCAAGACCGAGTCTGTATGTTTGCATTTACAAACCCATTTTGCCCATGAAGTTTACAGAGTTAGGAATAGTGGCACTAAATGTACTGAGGTATTCTCCTAACTTTTAAGAACACTGTTCATTTCTGTTTTGACACTTTTCTCAGCAGAATTTTTCTCAGAACAATAACAGCATTCTCTCTCTCCCCTTCCTGCACCCTTTCCTTCCCACTACTGTCTCCTTTTTATTTGCTACACGTTCCCTTATAACTTTCCTCCTTCCACGTTCCCTGACAACAGGAAACTCTATGTAATTTCCCAGTTGCTCCATTCACACGTGTACTTCTTCCATGAGTTCTTTCTTTTCTTAAATAAAACTACAAGAGACTTTCAAAAAATTAGAGGACTTGAAGAGTCCTTCAGAGACCATTTGGTGAAGTCTATGCTTATACCTGAGGCCTTGCTACACACATCCTATTGCATTCAGATGAAGAGTTATTCTCTTTTGAACAACCTTCAGAGAAGGTAATTCTATTTATGTTTATTGATGCTAGCTGCTTATCAAGTGCACGTTCCCTTGTTCTTTTTAGGGCTTCCCCGGTGGCTCAGATGGTAAAGCATCTGCCTGCAATGCAGGAGACCCAGGTTTGATGCCTGGGTTGGGAAGATCCCCTGGAGAAGAGAATGGCAACCCATTCCAGTATTCTTGCCTGGAGAATTCTATGGACAGAAGAGCTTGGTGGGCTAGAGTCCATGGGGTTGCAAAGAGTCAGATATGACTGAATGACTAACACGTGTTCTTTTGGGGCCAGCATGTATTTCTTACGTTCTCTTGCAGTGAGGCGTGTCCCTGTGACTGACTTTTAGCTGAGGAGTATGGGTGGAAATCAAGGCAAGAATATTGAAGTGGTTTGCCATTCCCTTCTCCAGTGGACCACATTCTGTCAGACCTCTCCACCATGACCCACCTGTCTTGGGTTGCCCCACGGGCATGGCTTGGTTTCATTGAGTTAGACAAGACTGTGGTCCTAGTGTGATTAGATTGACTAGTTTTCTGTGAATATGGGTTCAGTGTGTCTGCCCTCGGATGCCCTCTTGCAACACCTACCAGCTTAGTTGGGTTTCTCTTACCTTGGGCATGGGGTATCTCTTCACGGCTGCCCCAGCAAAGCACAGCCGCTGCTCCTTACCTTGGATGAAGGGTATCTCCTCACTGCTGCCCTTCCTGACCTTCAACGTAGTATACCTCCTCTAGGCCCTCCTACGCCCACACAGCCACTGTTCTTCTGGTTGCTCCTCCTGGCCGCTACCCCTGGCCTCCAGCGTGGGGTGGCTCCTCCCAGCCGCCGCCCCTGGCCTCGGGTGCGAGGTGGCTTCTCCCAGCCGCCCCTGGCCCCGGACGCGGGGAAGTTCCTTTTGGCTGTTCCTGTGCCATCACAGCCTGGCACTCTCGACCGCTGCCCCTGACCTAGGACGCGGGGTGTCTCCTGCTGGCCGCCGCCCCTGACCTCGGAAGCGGGGTGTCTCCTCTGGGCCACCACTGACCTCAGACACGGGGTAGCTCCTCTTGGCCGTTCCTGCACCGTCACAGCCTGGCACTCTCGGCCGCTGTCCCTGACCTCCGACGTGGGGTAACTCCTCTCGGCCACGCTTAGTGCACTGGGCTGCAGCCGCCCATACTTTGAGTGCAGGGTCACAGCTGCCCACGCTTAGTACCCCATGAACAGTATGAAAGGCATAATGATAGGATACTGAAAGAGGAACTCCCCAGGTCAGTAGGTGCCCAATATGCTACTGGAGATCAGTGGAGAAATAACTCCAGAAAGAATGAAGGGATGGAGCCAAAGCAAAAACAATACCCAGCTGTGGATGTGTCTGGTGATAGAAGCAAGGTCCGATGCTGTAAAGAGCAATATTGCATAGGAACCTGGAATGTCAGGTCCATGAATCAAGGCAAATTGGAAGTGCTCAAACAAGAGATGGCAAGGGTGAACGTTGGCATTCTAGGAATCAGCGAACTAAAATGGACTGGAATGGGTGAATTTAACTCAGATGACCATTATATCTACTACTGCAGGCAGGAATCCCTTAGAAGAAATGGAGTAGCCATCATGGTCAACAAAAGAGTCCGAAATGCAGTACTTGGATGCAATCTCAAAAACAACAGAATGATCTCTGTTTGTCTCCAAGGCAAATCATTCAATATCATAGTTATCCAAGTCTATGCCTCAACCAGTAACACTGAAGAAGCTGAAGTTGAATGGTTTTATGAAGACGTCCAAGACCTTTTAGAACTAACACCCCCAAAAGATGTCCTTTTTATTCTAGGGGACTGGAATGAAAAAGTAGGAAGTCAAGAAACACTTGGAGTAACAGGCAAATTTGGCCTTGGAATGCAGAATGAAGCAGGGCAAAGACTAATAGAGTATTGCCAAGAAAATGCACTGGTCATAGCAAACACCCTCTTCCAACAACACAAGAGAAGACTCTACACATGGACATCACCAGATGGTCAACACCGAAATCAGATTGATTATATTCTTTGCAGCCAAATTTGGAGAAGCTCTATACAGTCAACAAAAACAAGACCAGGAGCTGACTGTGGCTCCTGGTCACAGATCGTAAACTCCTTATTGCCAAATTCAGACTTAAATTGAAGAAAGTAGGGAAAACCGCTAGACCATTCAGGTATGGCATAAATCAAATCCCTTAAGATTATACAGTGGAAGTGAGAAATAGATTTAAGGGCCTAGATCTGATAGATAGAGTGCCTGATGAACTATGGATGGAGGTTCATGACATTTGTACAGGAAACAGGGATCAAGACCATCCCCATGGAAAAGAAATGCAAAAAAGCAAAATGGCTGTCTGGGGAGGCCTTACAAATAGCTGTGAAAAGAAGAGAGGTGAAAAACAAAGGAGAAAAGGAAAGATATAAGCATCTGAATGCAGAGTTCCAAAGAACAGCAAGAAGAGATAAGAAAGCCTTCCTCAGTGATCAGTGCAAACAAATAGAGGAAAAGAACAGAATGGGAAAGACTAGAGATCTCTTCAAGAAAAATAGAGATACCAAGGGAACATTGCATGCAAAGATGGGCTTGATAAAGGACAGAAATGGTCTGGACCTAACAGAAGCAGAAGATATTAAGAAGAGGTGGCAAGAATACACAGAACTGTACAAAAAAGATCTTCACGACCAAAATAATCACGATGGTGTGATCACTAATCTAGAGCCAGACATCCTGGAATGTGAAGTCAAGTGGGCCTTAGAAAGCATCACTACCAACAAAGCTAGTGGAGGTGATGGAATTCCAGTGGAGCTGTTTCAAATCCTAAAAGATGATGCTGTGAAAGTGCTGCACTCAAAACGCCAGCAAATTTGGAAAGCTCAGTAGTGGCCACAGGACTGGAAAAGGTCAGTTTTCATTCCAATTCCAAGGAAAGGCAATGCCAAAGAATGCTCAAACTACTGCACAATTGCACTCATCTCACATGCTAGTAAAGTAGTGCTCAAAATTCTCCAAGCCAGGCTTCAGCAATACGTGAACCATGAACTCCCTGATGTTCAAGCTGGTTTTAGAAAAGGCAGAGGAACCAGAGATCAAATTGCCAACATCCGCTGGATCANACTGTGAAGAAGGCTGAGTGCCGAAGAATTGATGCTTTTGAAATGTGGTGTTGGAGAAGACTCTTGAGAGTCGGTTGGACTGCAAGGAGATCCAACCAGTCCATTCTGAAGGCGATCAGCCCTGGGATTTCTTTGGAAGGAATGATGCTATAGCTGAAACTCCAGTACTTTGGGCATCTCATGCGAAGAGTTGACTCATTGGAAAAGACTCTGTTGCTGGGAGGGATTGGGGGCAAGAGGAGAAGGGGACGACAGGGGATAAGATGGCTGGATTGCATCACTGACTCGATGGATGTGAGTCTGAGTGAACTCCGGGAGTTGGTGATGGACAGGGAGGCCTGGCGTGCTACGATTCATGGGGTCGCAAAGAGTCGAACACGACTGAGCGACTGAACTGAACTGAACTGATGGGTGGAAATCAAAACCGCTTATAGGCCTGGACCAAGTAAACTTTTCATACATGCACCTCTGTAATCCTCCTCTTCTTTCTGGCAAGGATAGAGACAAGCCCCAAGATGACCCTGGAAACAGCCATCATCCTGCATCTCTGAGTGACTGTGTGAAAGACTCTCAATCAATCTCTGCTCATACCCCACTAGTAAACATGAGTAAGAAATACACTTCTAAGTGTCCATCAGCAGATGAATGGATAAAAAAAGATGTGTGTGTGTGTGTGTGTGTGTGTGTGTGTGTGTGTGTAGAGAGAGAGAGAGGAATTTTATTCAGCCATAAAAAAGTAAAAATTATGCCCCTTGTAGCAACATGGATGGACTTGGAGGGTATTATGCTAAGTGAGGTAAGACAGACAGAGGAAGACATATACTGTATGACATCACATATGTGGAATCTAAAAAATACAAAAATCTAGTGACTCTAAGAGAAATGAAGCAGACTCACACATATGAGAACAAGCTAGCTGCTACCAGTGGGAGGGAGTGATATAGGGGTAGGGGAGTGGGAGGCGCAAAGCGGTAGTGGGCGTAAGATGCACTCAAGGATGTATTGTGGGGAA
This sequence comes from Redunca redunca, assembly GCA_006410935.1. NCBI lineage: Eukaryota > Metazoa > Chordata > Mammalia > Artiodactyla > Bovidae > Redunca > Redunca redunca. Next base: position 710,944 of record SJYQ01001727.1, on the reverse strand, counting down.
TTGAGGGAGTCATTTCCTAGGCAGGTTGATAAGAAGTCTGGGGGTCCCCATGGAGAGAGGGGTCTGGAATTCTCAAGGAGAAAGAAAAGACAAACTTTTTCCTTCTCTACATTCCTTAGGATTATATAACAATAATGTATTCTGCCTGAGGACAGTCTCTGGATTAAACCTTCTGGCTAATTCTGTCATCTTAAAATGTAAATTATGGGAGTAGGTCTGGTAAGGTCTTTACAACCTCCAGACATTCTTTGGATTCATTGGAGAGTATATAACTTCATTGCTAACACTAACAAGGGGGTAGTCTTTCTGCCCCCTTCTGATGTCTATGTCAGAAACTTTCTCTATCTTCTTTATACTTTAATAAAACTTTATTACACAAAAGCTCTGAGTGATCAAGCCTTGTCTCTGGCCCCAGATTGAATTCTTCTCTTCTGGGGGCCAAGAATCCCGGCATCGTGATTCAATAACCTTTCAGAATGTACATGGGGATGTACATGGGGGACGTAGCCAAAATTTTGTCCTATCTGTAAATGGAAAATAACCTTTAAAAATTGTATAAAAATAAAAAAAAATTTAAAGTACATTTCTGTTGTTTTCTGGCTATTATACATTGCTGGTTTTATTTGCTATAGGAACATTATCATAAGTAAAACAATAGTATCTTAAAAGTAAAACTGTCATGCTATGAAGCATGTGTATCATTTTACTGTACAGACCCAAGGTTAAGAAACAATTGCTATCTCTGACATCCTGGATATTTTGCTGATAGTTTAACAGGCTTTGTGACCCTCTTTCTTACTATCCTAACTTCACTTTTACTTTATCTATGTGTTTTAATTTCTGTACAGAATCCACTCTTTTCCTATTGGACTTTTATTTATTATTTATTTCAAAGCCACGACTGCTATGTTCTTTTAAGAATTTCTCAGAAGTAATTGGATTTATTATACATAATTAATTTATCTGTTTTCTCATTTGTATGTTAGGGTTGGATAAGAGAAGTGTGAAAGGTAACTTTTTTTCATGTGGAATCACATGTGTTTATGCTACATGACTTGAGATAGAAAAATCTGCTTACTTTCTTATTGACCAAGATATTGCAACCAGCATTTGATTATATATACAATATATTGTTTAAAAGTTACAATATTATATCTCTTTTCCCAGATGCAGAATACTTTTAGGCTGCCTTCTTCCAACTTCTATCAGCAAGGGTGCATTAAGATTATGTCATTGCATTTATTTATTTTTTTATCATAAAAGTAAGGTATTAAAAGCCTTGGTATAAAGATTTAAACAACATAGAATTCAGGAAAGTAGAAGTGGAATTTGACTTCCTCTCCTGAGACTGAGCTGATGGAAAGTCCAATGCCTCTTGTTCAAATGACATTAACTGCTAGATTATATGTAACAGAGATATCAGCATAAGACATGGTGGTAGCTCTAGATGGGAAACAAAGTGGCAACATTCTTCAAAGTCTGATTGGTTTCTTTAAAGAAAATCTGATTCTTGGCCTGAGACTGAAAGTTTGCCCTCAGGTGTGAGAACAGTGTGAACAGACTCAAGACTTGCATTATAAATCCTCTGGTATCTGCAGGAAGGGGACATGAAAGCTTGCTTTGTAGTTGGAGATCAGTGAGGCCTGGGTAAGGGCAGAATGCACAGCTATAAAGACTGCTCCTGATTTGTATCTGCCAAGAGTGGGGGTGGGAGGCAGAAGGGAGCATTACATTAGGAGGTTGGGACTAACAGATGCAAACCATTATTTATAGACTGGATAAACAACAAGGACCTATTATATAGCACAGAGAACTGTATTCGGTATCCTATAATAAGTCATATCAAAAAAGAACATGTATGTGTGTGTGTGTGTATAACTTTGCTGTACAGCAGAAATTAATGCAACATTATAAATCAACTATATTCGATAATAATAATAAAAAAAGACTGATTACTGAAGTTCTTGGTTAAAAGGAGAGAAGATACATCTTACTTGAGTCTGTGGACCCAGAATTTATGTGCAAGAGGTCCATAAATATGATGGTCACATGCTTATCAGGGTCTCTCCATCATGGGGCAAAGAGACATATGTATCAGAAGGATGCAGGTGCAAGGCAATCAGCTGGGGATCTGTTGGATTGTGAAACCCAGTCTCAGAGTCCAGCAGTAGCCAGGGAACAGCTATTTGGGATTGTTTCTTGTCACCGAGGTGACTTAGCAGCAACAGCAGCAGCAGGACATGTTAGACCTCACTCTCCTGAGATCTAGACAAAGGCCTGGGTCAGTAGTGATGATCAACAGAAATGGGATCTTAGATTCATGACCACAAGTGTCAGAGTCCCCATGTTGCTCTTCAGTCACTAAGTGGTGTCCAACTCTTTGCGACTCCCATGGACTGCAGCACACCAGGATTCCCTGTTCTTCACTATCTCCTGGAATTTGCTCAGATTCATGTCCATTGAGGTGGTGATGCCTTCCAACCATCTCATCCTCTGTCATCCTGGTCTTCTGCCCTCAATCTTTCCCAGCATCAGGGTCTTTTCCAATGAGTCAGCTCTTCACATCAGGTGGCCAAAGTATTGGAACTTCAGCTTCAGTACCAGTCGTTTCCCATAAGAAGCAAATTGTAGCACAGAAGAATACAGTTAACTTGTGATAGATGTCCTCCAATAGCAATAGCAGGATGTTAGCCAGAGGAAGGGAGTCAGGGGTGAGGCATGACCCCTCTTCCTTCCCACTCCCCCTCTCCCCTACCCCCAGAGGTGTACATTCCAGCACAGTGGAGCCACACATTTGCCTCAAAGGAAAGGGCAGCGGTGTGCTGGTGAATGTTTAGCAACTGGTTCTCTGGGAGGCAGTGGGTGGATGGTGAGTGTGATTGGCAGTGTTTGATGATTGCCATAGTGTAAATACTCAGATCATGGCCAATTTTAAGCTCCAACAGATGTCAGTACACTCGGAATTGGGAAGAGATGTGTCTGGCGGACTTCATGAGTCAGTGAGAGTTTTATGTGTGATAGGAGATTCTACAATGGAAATATTTAGAATTAGCCAAAATAAGAGTTTTTTATTTGAAAAGTGATGGCATCTGGTTAAGGAGTTGCCAAGGCTCCTGATAGATGCCTAATGGGAAAGAGGACTAGCTAGAACACAGTTGGTGGCAGTTACTGAGGTACAATGGTAAAAAATCCACCTGCAATGCAGTAGACACTGCAGACACAGGTTCGATCCCTGGGCTGGAAAGATCCCCTGGAGAATGGAATGGCAGCCCACTCCAGTATTCTTGCCTGAAGAATCCCATGAACAGAGGAGCCTGGCAGACTATAGTCCATAAGGTCTCAAAGAGTCTGACACGACTGAGCATGCATGCATACACACACACTGAAAAAATAAACAGTTTTATGTTTATAACTGAATGAGCAGGGATTTTTAATTAACTCAATCTTAAAATTCTTAGATACATAGCCAAGCAGTAAACTAAGAGAGAGAAACCCTCAAAAAAACAAGGATTCCCAAAGAAGCATAGTTTGTGGGAGCTAAATCTAATAATTGACTAGTGGTTAGAGCACAGCCTTAATGGCTGTTGCTGGGGTTCAGTCCTTCATGTGTGGCAGTAGGGGAGGGGTACAGACACAAATCCTTTGCATGCGGGAGTTATCAAACCTGAAATCAACTTTCTGAATGGCTGGTCTATTACTAGATTTCCATGGAGTCTGGAGGACTACAGTCCTCAAAGAGTCAGCCATGACTGAGCAACTAAACAACAATAATGAGGAATAACTGGTAAGCTTGGGCTTTTCACATACAAATTCATGTGAAACTGGTGCATCCCTGGAATCTAGGTGAGGTAAAGCAAAAATAAACAAAATGATTGCAGAGAGAAATGTCCACAGGCCAAAGCACATGAACTGACCACCAAATTCAGTGTTGATCTCAAGACATAGCAAACAGTCAAGGAACTAAATCACTCGAAGAATAAATAGCAAATGAAAAAAAAAGGGGGGGGGAAGCATTTGCAACTCAAGAACTGAAAATTTTAAACATCTCAAGAAGGAAGTGATACACATGTAATTATGGCAGATTTACATCATTGCACGGCAGAAACCAACACAATATTGTAAAGCAATTTTCCTCCAATTAAAAAATACATTTCAAAAAGAGACCTCATATGAGATCTACATAGTTTAAATGTTTGAAAAGATGAAAGAAGGAATAAAACAGTCAAGAAGAAAATCTAAGGACAGAAAGATTTTGTGAAGAATTAAATAGAAATTGTGGAAATGAGTATAATCACTGAATTTTAGGGGGAAAATGCTCTATGAGCATGTTAAATAGTAGATTAGATAGAATTATGAAATTGTGTTCTATGAAGACCTAAAAGACTTTCTAGAAATAACACCAAAAAAAGATGTCTTTTTCATCATAGGGGATTGGAATGCAAATGTAGGAAGTCAAGAGATACCTGGAGTAACAGACAAATATGGACGGGGTACAAAATGAAGCAGGTCAAAAGCTAACAGTTTTGCCAAGAGAAATGCTGGTAATAGCAAACACCCTCTTCCAACAACACAAGAGATCACTCTACATATGGACATCGCCAGACAGTCAATGTGGAAATCACATTGATTATATCCTTTGCAGCCAAAGATGGAGGAGCTCTATACAGTTAGCAAAAACAAGACTCGGAGCTGACTGTGGCTCAAATCATGAACTCCTTATTGCAAAAGTCTGAATTAAATTGAAGTAGGGAAAATCACTAGGTCATTCAGTTATGACCTAAATCAAATCTCTTATGATTATGTAACTGACAAACAGATTCAAGGAATTAGAGCTGATAGAGTGCCTGAAGAACTATCGATGGAGGTTTGCAGGAGGCAGTGATCAAAACCATCCCCAAGAAAAAGAAACTCAAAAAGGCAAATTGGTTGTCTGAGGAGGCCTTACAAATAGCTGAGAAAAGAAGAGAAGCAAAAGACAAAAGAGAAAAGGAAAGATATACCCATTTGAATGCAGAGTTCCAAAGAATAGCAAGGAGAGATAAGAAAGCCTTCCTAAGTGACCAATGCAAAGAAATAGAGGAAAACAATAGAATGGGAAAGACTAGTGATCTCTTCAAGAAAATTAGAGATACCGAGGGAATACTTCATGTAAAGATGGGCACAATAAAGGACAGAAACAGTACGGAGCTAACAGAAGCAGAAGATTTTAAGAAGAGGTGGCAAGAATACACAGAAGAACTGTACACAGAAGATCTTAATGACCAGATAATCATGATGGTGTGATCACTCACCTAGAGCCAGACATCCTGGAGTGCAAAGTCAAGTGGGCCTTAGGAAGCATCACTGTGAACAAAGCTGATGGAAGTGATGGGATTCCACCTGAGCTATTTTAAATCCAAAAAACGAAGCTGTTAAAGTGCTGCACTCAATAGGTAGCAAATTTGGAAAACTCAGCAGTGGCCACAGGACTGGAAATGATCGGTTTTCATTCCAATCCCAAAGGCTAATGCCAAAAAATGTTCAGACTACAGCACGGTTGCACTCATTTCACATGCTAGCAAAGTAATGCTCAAAATTCTTCAAGCTAGCCTTCAAGAGTACATGGACTGAGAACTTCCAGGTTGACAAGCTAGATTTAGAAAAAGTACAGCAACCAGAGATCGGATTGCCAACATTTGTTGGATCATAGAAAAAACAAGAGAACGCCAGAAAAACATATACGTCATTCCATTGACTACATTAAAGCCGTTGACTGTGTAGATCACAACAATCTGTGGAAAATCCTTAAAGAGATGGCGATGGGAATAGCAGATCACCTTACCTGCCTCCTGTGAAATTGTATGCAGGTCAGGACGCAACGGTTAGAATGGGACATGGAAAAATGGACAGGTTCAAAATTAGGAAAAGAGTATGTCAAGGCTGTGTATTGTCATCCTCCTTATTTAACTTATCTGCAAAATACATCATGGGAAGTGCTGGACTGGATGAATCACAAGCTGGAATCAAGATTTCAGGGAGAAATATCAATAACCTCAGATATGCAGATGACATCACCCTTATGACAGAAAACCTAGAGGAATTAAAGAGCTTCCTCTTGATGAAGGTGAAAGAGGAGAGTGAAAAAGCTGGCCTAAAACTCAACATTCAAAAAAGCAATATCACAGCATCTGGTCCCATCACTTCATGGCAAACAGATGAGGAAACAGTGGCTGACTTTATTTTCTTGGGCTCCAAGATCACTGCAGATAGTGACTGCAGCATGAAATTAAAAGATGCGTTCTCCTTGGAAGAAAAGCTAGGACCAACCTAGACAGCATATTAAAAAGCAGAGACATTACTTTGCCAACAAAGGTCCATCTAGTCAAAGCTATGGTTTTTCCAGTAGTCATGTACGATGTGAGAGCTGGACATAAAAAAGACTGAGCACTGAAGAATTGATGCCTTCAAGCTTCAGTGCTGGAGAAGACTCTTGAGAGTACCTTGGTCTGCAAGGAGATCAAAGCAGTCAATTCTAAGGAAATCTATCCATAATACTCATTGGAAGGACTGATGCTGAAGTTGAAGCTCCAATACTTTCATCACCTGATGCAAAGAACTGGCTCATTGGTAAAGAACCTGATGCTGGGAAGGACTGAGGGGAGAAGGAGAAGGGAACAACAGAGGATGAGATAATTGCATGGCATCACTGACTCAATGGACATGAGTTTGAGCAAACTCCAGGAGGTGGTGATGGACAGGGAAGCCTGGCATGCTGCAGTCCATGGCATCGCAAAGAGTCAGACACTACTGAATGACTGAACAACACCAAATGCAATTGTATGGGGCTTCCCAGGTACCACTAGTGGTAAAGAACCTGCTTGGTAATTCAGATGCGAGAGATGTGGATTAGATCCCTGGGTTGGGAAGATTCCCTGGAGAAGGGCTTGGCAATCACTCCACCATTCTTGTTTGGAGTTCACACATTGAGGTGGCTAAGTGGGCATATACTTAACAAGAGGTGGGAGGTGTATGTCTGATGGAAAAATTCATTGACTGATTTTGATATATGCCTTCTCTTTGCTACATTGATCTGAAATGAGCCAAATCACTCTCACAATTTTGTGATTTATTTCAAGTAATTATTGACTTTATTTGTAAAATAATTGGCTCTTCTAAGTAAGAAGCACATGCCATCACCATTCCACCTCTGAATTTTTTTCCTTTTAGCATCATTTAAGCTTCTAGCTTTACCAAAACACTGACTGTTCTTGTCCCTAAAAGCAGCTTGGTGAAATTATAAACAATGTGTACTGATGAAATTATTTGCAGCAATGGAGACAGATGTAGAGAACAGGCTTATGGACATGTGGTGGGAGGGGATGGAGAGGGTGGGATATATGGACAGAATAACATGGAAACATATATTACCATATGTAAAATAGATAGCCAATGAGGATTTGCTGTATAACTCAGGGATCTCAAACCAGGACTCAGAAAAAACCTTGAGGGATGGGATAGGGAGAGAAGTGGGAGAGAGGTTCAAGAAAGAGGGGATATATATACCTATGGCTGACTCACATTGATGTTTAACAGAAATCAACATGATAATGTAAAGCAATTACCATTCAATCAAAATTTAATATATTAAAAATGCAAATCAATGTATTAAAATGTCTCTTCATTACGAGTCTCAGAAATACTGTGGCATGTGACATTTGCTTGCAGAATCATTCAGATGATGGTAGTAGGAAGCATCATTACAAGCAAAGCTAGCGGAGTTGATGGGATTCCAGCTGAGATATTTCAAATCCTGAAAGATGATGCTGTGAAAGTGCTGCACTCAGTAGGCAGCAAATTTGGAAAACTCAGCAGTGGCCACAGGACTGGAAAAGGTCAGTTTTCATTTCAATCCCAAAGAAGGACAATGCCAAAGCTACTGCACTCATTTCACAGGCTAGCAAGGTCGTACTCAAAATCCTCCAAGCTAGGCTTCAACAGTATGTGAACTGAAAACTTCCAGATGTACAAGCTGGTTTTAGAAAAGGCAGAGGAACCAGAGATCAAATTGCAAACATCCATTGGATCATAGAAAAAGCAAGAGAATTTCAGAAAGACAACTCCTTCATTGACTACAATAAAGCCTTTGACTGTGTGGAGCACAAGAAACTGGAAAATTCTTAAAGAGATGGGAATAACAGACTAACTTATTTGCCTCCTGAGAAATCTGTATGTAGGTCAAGAATCAACATTTAGAACCGGACATGGAACAATGGACTGGTTCCAAATTGGGAAAGGGAGTATGTCAAGGCTGTATATTGTCACCCTGCTTATTTGACTTATATGCAGAGGACATCATATGAAATGCTGGGCTGGATGAATCACAAGCTGGAATCAAGATTGCTGGGAGAAATATCAATAACCTCAGATATGCAGATGACACCACCCTAATGGGATAAAGGGAAGAGGAACTAAAGTGCCTCTTGATGAAGCTGAAAAAGGAGAGTGAAAAAGCTGGCTTAAAATTCAACATTCAAAAATCTAAGATCATGACATCAGGTCCCACCACTTCATGGAAAATAGATGGGGAAACAGTGGAAACAGTGACAGACTTTATTTTTTGGGGCTCCAAAATCACTGCAGATGGTGACTGCAGCCANGGTCCCACCACTTCATGGAAAATAGATGGGGAAACAGTGGAAACAGTGACAGACTTTATTTTTTTGGGCTCCAAAATCACTGCAGATGGTGACTGCAGCCATGAAATTAAAAGACATTTACTCCTTGGAAGAAAAGCAACGACAGATCTAGATAGCATATTAAAAAGCAGAGATATGACTTTGCCAACAAAGGTCCATCTAGTCAAAGCTATGGTTTTTCCAGTAGTCATGTATGGATGTGAGAGTTGGACCACAAAGAAGGCTGAGAACTGAAGAATTTATGCTTCTGGTGGTTGTGTTGGAGAAGACTCTTGAGACTCCCTTGGATAACAAGGAGATCCAACCAATCAATCCTAAAAGAAATCAACCCTAAATATTCATGGAAGATTGATACTGAAACTGAAGTTCCAAAACTTTGGCCACCTAATGCAAAGAGCCAACTCATTAGAAAAGACTAATTTCTAATGAGACTAATTTCTAATGATTCTGGGAAAGATTGAAGGCAGGAGGAGAAGGGGATGAAAGAGGATGAGATGATTGGATGGCATTATTGACTCAATGGACATGAGTTTGAGCGAAGTCTGGGAGATAGTGAAGGACAGGGAAGCCTGGCGTGCTGCAGTCCATGGGGTCATGAAGAGTTGGACATGACTAAGTGATTGAAAAACAACATTATTCTACACATGCTGGGAATGGCAGAACACTAAACAACAACAATATCTAACAATGTTACAGAAATGAAGATCCACTTTATATTTTAATTCTTTACGCAGTAGGTGTGTGCATGTGTGTGTGTGAGAGTGTGTAAAATCAGAGTCAACTGAATGGATCTCTCACACTCTGCTTCCCACAGGAAACACTGGCATAGTAAGGTTTCACTAACTATGAAATATATTGCATGTCTCAAGGATGTGGGGATGGTCAAAAAGCTGAGAACTACTATATCCCATTATACCGAAATTGGTATTTTTAGCTCAATAATGCATTGCATTTAACACTGAGCTAGCTTCTTGGATGTGGGTCAATAGAGAACAAAACATTATGCCAATCTCGACCTTAAACATACAGTCTTTGCAAAGAAATGACAATAATAATGATAACAATCCAACCCATTTAGACTGACTGCCTTGAGAGTCTCTACAGACAGGGTGACTACACCTGCCATTTTGTTTTTCGTCCCTTATGTTCGTAGTGGTGTACTTGGGGCTAATTTTTAATAGTTAGAAACAACAACCTAAGATATAGTAAACTCTTATTCCTCTCAGAAGCTAGAGCAAACCAGAGGTCATGGATGTTTTATACAATTATAATTATTGTTACTGTTAAAGGGAATCCTAGATTCCCCCCAGTCTCTTTAAATATAAAAAATATTATAAGCTACAGGAAGAACTTTAGCTATTGAAGCCTCTCAATACTTTGATGTTGATCAATACCTGACTCTAATCGAGGAACCAAACAGTAGACCTTTGTCTTTGACAAAGTGATAGGCCAACCTAGATCAAAACAAAGACCCTACTAGAAAACCAAGAAACATTTTATTCTCTAGGGTGATGAAAATGGAATGGGGAAATGTTTGTGGAATGTTAGGTGGTGAACTGGAGAGTGAGGAGGGATGTAGAGTATATGTAACTGGACATCAGTTTTAAGAATGGACATGAAAAACTTTACAGAGAAATCTTTTAATGGAGTGATTAAAAATACATTGATCCCTACTGCCCATTTGTGCTGTGTGCTCAGTCGTGTCTGACTCTTTCCAACCCTATGAACTCTAGCGCCCCAGTCTCCTCTGTACATGGGGTTTTCCATGCAAGAATGCAAGAATACTGCCATGCCCTCCTCCAGGGGATCTTCCCAACCCAGGGGTTGAAACTGCATCTCTTGCATCTCCTGCATTGGCAGGCAGGTTTGTTTCTACTAGCGCCACCTGGGAAGCCACTGCACATTCTTTCATTAGGGCTGCTCATCACGCAGGAGTGCAGGGAAGATTAAGATTCATGCCCATGGAAAAAGCCAAACTGAGCTACTGGAGGCAAGGCTGGGACGATTAGGCATCAGAAGTGTTTTGAGGAATATGTTTCACACACGGGAGGGATGGGAGGAATAAAATTTCCCAGCTTCCAAACAGATGAGAAGAAATAAAATTCTGCTGAAAACTTCTCTTTCCATCCAATGCACCTAGAGGGATATATTATTTCATCAAAAAACTTTTATTTCCCTCAAATTTATTGAGTACCTATCGTATACCAGGTACCACCATTCTAGGAACTGTGGTTTCTGCAAAGAACAAGACAAATTTCTTGCCCACATGAAGTTTTCGTCTTAGAGGAGAAGTCAATAGTTCAACACACAAAGAAGTAATCAGATCATAATAAGAACTATGAACAATATAAAGCAGGGTGAAAATAGATTGACCAAGGTGGGTTAAGGACTATTAAATGAAGGTTGAAAAAATAGTTTCTCTAGTAAAGTATTATTGGAAGAGTTCAGAATGATAAGAACCAGCCAGTCTTGCAAAGACCTTAGAAGGTATTCCACATAGAAGACCAGCAAGCACTCCAAAGGGTGCTCCATTCATGAATCATTTATTCATTTGTGAAACAACTGTCTGAATGCCAAGTGGAGTGAATTCATTGGAGAATAAGAAAAGCATGATCCTGATATTCATGAATAATGATCTGGTTAAAATTTGTAAGGGTTTGCAAGATCTCATCCAAACCACTTAGCCTTTGCACACTTGGATAGATATAAAAGCCTATCACTGGAAGGTATACATATCATCCCTTTATAAGCAGAGAAATGTCCCTTGTTCCTAAATAAAGAGATCTCAGGAAATATCCTTAAATCTTTGGCACTAGACCCTTTTAGACTTTTCCTCCTGTATGAATTGAGTTCAGATCTACTTTTACCACCTTTTCTCTGCTTGCTAGCAATTAGAGGTTCTACAAGACTCATACATATGTAAGCTCATTATAACACTCATATCTATAAATCATGTTAAGTAAATATCTTTCTGTTGTACAGAAATACCAACTATGATTCAGACAAAGAAACTACTACTCAGTATTAGAGCTCATAGATTCTGATGTCCCAACCCCATCAGCTTCTGAAATCTCTTGCCTTAAAGGTATCCCTGAGTTTATCAGTGTACCCACTGACAGTGCCTAGACTCAGTAGGAAGAATGCCGACAGCCTGAAGCCACCAGAAGCTGGGTCCCACTTCTGATGGTGAGTGTAGCCTAACTACTATGCTTTCAGTTCAGTTCAGTTCAGTCGCTCAGTCATGTCCAACTCTTTGCGACCCCATGAATCACAGCATGCCAGGCCTCCCTGTCCATCACTAACTCCTGGAGTTCACACAGATTCATATCCATCGAGTCAGTGATGCCATCCAGCCATCTAATCCTCTGTTGTTCCCTTCTCCTCCTGCCCCCAACCCCTCCCAGCATCAGAGTCTTTTCCAATGAATCAACTCTTCGCATGAGGTGGCCAAAGTACAGGAATTTCAGCTTTAGCATCATTCCTTCCAAAGAACACCCAAGGCTGATCTCCTTCAGAATGTACTGGTGGGATCTCCTTGCAGTTCAAGGGACTCTCAAGACTCTTCACCAACACCACAGTTCAAAAGCATCAATTCTTTGGTGCTCAGCCTTCTTCACAGTCCAACTCTCACATTCATACATGACCACTGGAAAAACCATAGCCTTGATTAGATGGACTTTAGTAGGCAAAGTAATGTCTCTGCTTTTGAATATGCTATCTAGGTTGGTCATAACTTTTCTTCCAAGGAGTAAGCGCCTTTTAATTTCATGGCTGCAGTCACCACCTGCAGTGATTTTGGAGCCCAAGAAAATAAAGTCTGACACTGTTTCCCCATCTATTTGCCATTAAGTGATGCGACCGGATGCCATGATCTTCGTTTTCTGAATGTTGAATTTTAAGCCAACTTTTTCACTCTCCTCTTTCACTCTCATCAAGAGGCTTTTGAGTTCCTTTTCACTTTCTGCCATAAGGGTGGTGTCATCTGCATATCTGAGGTTATTGATATTTCTCCCGGCAATCTTGATTCAAGCTCGTGTTTCTTCCAGTCCAGTGTTTCTCTTTGATGTACTACTGTGCTTTGCTTATCAGCAGTAAATCTCCTCTGATTCATGGCACAGAGGGTTCACATTGTTATTAATTTTTAAGAAAACCCTTTGGAAGGAGAGTAAACTCATGTGGTCTAGGGTGACTGAAAAAAATGCCTGAGAGTCAACGTGAGTGAGGAAAGTGCTAACAAAGAATTAGGAAAGCCGGATTTACTTGGAGGAGTCTCCAAGGGGAGAAGGATACAGCAGACAGAGTGTTTTGTTTTTCTTTTTTTTAAGTTGGCTAATACTGGCTCACTCTAATAAGCTTCCCTTTGGAGTAGACTAAACCCATTTGCGCTGCAGTGGAAGGGCCTGGTGTCCCAGGTTTGAGATGAGATGGAAAATTCTTTCTCATAGGCTCCCTTCCTGAAAGAGTTACATTGTTTCAGTGATGTTCCCAAGTCATCACAGGAATACTAGTCAGCAGTTACTTTGCCTTTCAGTTCAGTTCAGTCGCTCGGTCACGTCCGACTCTTTGCGACCCCATGAATCGCAGCACGCCAGGCTTCCCTGTCCATCACCATCTCCTGGAGTTCACTCAGATTCACATCCATCGAGTTAGTCATGCCATCCAGCCATCTCATCCTCTGTCGTCCCCTTCTCCTCCTGCCCCTAATCCCTCCCAGCATCAAAGACGGACCTTAGTCAGCAAAGTAATGCCTCTGCTTTTGAATATGCTATCTAGGTTGGTCATAACTTTTCTTCCAAGGAGTAAGAGCCTTTTAATTTCATGGCTGCAACCACCATCCGCAGTGATTTTGGAGCCCAAGAAAATAAAGTTTGACACTGTTTCCACTGTTTCCCCATCTATTTCCCATGAAGTGATGGGACCAGATGCCATGATCTTCGTTTTCTGAATGTTGAGCTTTAAGCCAACTTTTTCACTCTCCTCTTTCACTTTCATCAAGAGGTGTTTTAGTTCCTCTTCACTTTCTGTCATAAGGGTGGTGTCATCTGCAGATCTGAGGCTATTGATATTTCTCCCAGCAATCTTGATTCCAGCTTGTGTTTCTTCCAGTCCAGCATTTCTCATGATGTACTCTGCATTGCCTTTGGCCTCTGCTTAAGTCTAACACGTCCCTTGAAACCATTGCCAAGGCTGGTACGTTACTGATAGTCACTGTTTCCAGACACTGCTATCAGCTCTGCTGCCTGCTGCTCTCTGCCTTATGCTCTTTCCACCTGTAGCTTTTAGGTTGCTACTCAGGAAAGGGAAACAGAGACAGAAACGGAGAAGCATAAGGAGGAAGTGCTCTCAGTTGCCTCTACTTTGCTTGCCTAGCATTCTTTTAAATATGGTCCCCATCAATTGCTTTGAGATAGATGCAGAATCTAATTGTTTAGAAACCAAGCCTCCCCCATTGACTCTTATCTCTTTATACTTGGAATTTCCCTCTTTGTGAGCAGTTGCAGAGTAACTGAGAGACGTGTGTTTAGGTTGATGGAAGATGACGATGTAGTACAAAGGGCCATGAGCACGAAGTTTCCAGACTGGATTTCTTCTCACGACTCTGCCATATGACCCACAAGTAAGTTTTGTTCTATCAAATGGTTCAATAAAAACTGCTATGCACCAGGAACCAAACCTCAGTTTCCTCATCTGGGTAATCAAAGAGATTTCACAAGATGATATTTAAGGTCTCAATTATATGTCTACAAAAAAATTTTAAGTATAAACTGGAAGAAATAACAACTCAAACTCATCACTCCTGAGTCTGGGAAACTATTTAAGCCACATATTAACTAGATGCATATAAGTGAATCATTATTCAAGAAATACTAGGAAAGAATGATTCCCTGGGTGATATCAGGGATTGCCAGGATGATGGGACAATGCTTCATGCCTTGATGTAAGACAGGGTGTGGCACAGGTACTCGACTATCAATGGGAAACCTTTCAAAGAGAACAAACTTCTTATGACTGATTGCCTACCCTACTGAATTCACACATGGTATTGTTTACTCCAAACTGGAGAGACTGGTAAGTACATACCTGGAGGTGTCAGTCTCGATATAAGGCTAATCTATCCACAAAGAGCTGCCTTTAGCTGGTACTTTTGCCATTACATAATGTTTTTTCTAATGGGAATAATCAGCTAGAGAAACGCACCTTTATTCTTCTTTTGCAATAGCAGAAGGTAAAAGAGAATGAGGAGAGAAAACTCAACTTGGTCACTCAGATAAAACAGAAACATTTTTACTTAAGTTGTCAGGAAAGAAAGCTGTCATTTAAGATTAATTTGCCAAGTGTAGATTTAAATTCTTTAAGAATATGCTGTTGGACCCTTCTCTGCTCTCTTGTAAAAGAATAAGTTTCTAGCAAAGCTTCTGGGCTTCTTTTAGACTTGACCCTGACACTTACTGTTGTATTCTATTTGTTTAACTTATAATCTTTGGATTTCTGTTTTATCTTTATCTTTAAAGATAAAGGAGGTTGGTCTCAATCAGTGACTTTCAATTTGTCACTATTGCATTTTTAGCTTTGCTAAACTTATAAAATGCAATACTGATAGAATTCAACAACTGAGGTCTTGTTAAAGAGTAAATGAGATGCCAAATGAAGTTCTTACACTTTGCACATAGAAAGTTCTTGACAAGCTTTGGGGCCATGAATGGCAACCCACTCCAGTAATCTTGCCTGGAAAATCCCGTGGATGGAGGAGCCTAGTAGGCTGCAGTCCATGGGGTCACTAAGAGTTGGACATGACTGAGTGACTTCACTTTCACTTTTCACTTTCATGCATTGGAGAAGGAAATGGCAACCCACTCCAATGTTCTTGCCTGGAGAATCCTAGGGACGGGGGAGCCTGGTTGGCTGCCATCTCTGGGGTCGCACAGAGTCGGACATGACTGAAGCGACTTAGCAGCAGCACCATGTTCTTTTTTAAAAAACAATTTTTTGGGGAGTATAGTTGATTAACAATGTTGTGTTAGTTTCAGGTGTACAGCAAAGTGTGTCAGTTATACATTCACATATATCCACTCATTTTTAGATTCTTTCCCCATATATGTCACTAGAGAGTGTTGAGTAGAGTTTCCTGTGCTATACAGTAGGTCCATATCAGTTATCTGTTTTATGTATAGTAGCGTGTATATGTCAATCCCAATCTTCCAAGTTATCCTTCCTTCCCCCTTATCCCCTAGTAACTGTAAGTTTGTTTTCTACATATGTTACTCTATGTCTGTTTTGTAGATAAGTTCATGTACCCTTTTTTTACTCCACATGTAAGTGATATCATGTATTTGTCTTTGCTTACTTCACTCAGCGTGACAATTTCTAGCTCCGTCTATGTTCTGCTTTCCTCTCCCCAGAGCCCTCAGCATTATCATCTCATGTTTCCTCTCACATTTGAAATGAATGCTTTGAACTCCTATTTGAAGTTCAGTGAGAAATCCAGTCCCCATCCACAAAATATCTTTGAGAGGTGATGGCCAGGGGAGAGGCAGAAGTAGCACTTTGACACTCTGGGCATTTCTCATCAACTTGTCTGACTCTGTCGGATTCTCCATATCTGTTCTGCATTTCTGCTTCTGCCACCACTTCCCTTGGAATGGTGAACTTGCCTCAGAGCTGATATTTTACCCAATGCTTCTTTTTGAACAAACGCATAACACATCCACTCCATTCCTTCCTATCCCCAAATTCTATTAATACAAAACAATTGGAGGAAATGGATTTTTACGAAAGATTTGGGCCAGTGGAAGGAAATTCCTGCCTGTAAGATTAATAGTATAGCTTGGACAGTACCTTAAAATGAAATACTAAGCAGTACTGTCCTAAAATCCACAGCCTTTCTGTCATCGGGAATTTCTCCCATCTCTAGGTTATCTTCCTCGAACTTTCTTTCTTTCTCCATCACCACCTTAGTCTTCAAAATCCTTCAAATTTCCTATATGTCTCATAAAGATCAGTTTGAATTTCTATCTGGAACCCAAATTGAGTTCCGAAGGTCTGTTAAACAAGGACAACTCCTTGGTGCATCCACAGCACAAAACACAGAGAGAAACTTTGAAATTAGTTTCTCCTCCAACCTGATCACATATTTTAGGCTGAACTCCCGTCCCTGAAAACATGTTAGGAGACAGAGAAAAGTATACAGATATAAAAGCAACATAAATTATCTCTCTGTTTAGAGGGAGCTATTATAGGCATTAGTTCAGTTCAGTTCAGTTGCTCAGTCGTGTCCAACTCTTTGTGACCCCATGGACTGTAGCACACCAGGCTTCCCTCTCCATCACCAAATCCCAGAACTTGCTCAAACTCATGTCCTTTGAGTCAGTGGTGCCCTCCAACCATCTCATCCTCTGTCATCCTCTTCTCCTCCTGCCTTCAATCTTTCTCAGCATCAGGGTTTGTTTGTTTTTTTTCCCCCCAATAAGTCAGTTCTTCGCATCAGGTGGCCAAATGATTGGAGCTTCGGCTTCTGTATTAGTCCTTCAGGTATATGACTTCCTTTTCTCCTTCTCAGCATAAATCTTATAGTAACTCTCATTGTAACAATCATCTATTCTGCAGACACACAATATTTAAAACAGATTAACAGTGTGTTGCTTCTCCAAAGCAAGGAAAGATGAACTCGCAACTGTGTACACTGACCCCCTCTTTCTACCTTCACATGCCGCAGGCTGCCCCTGGGGTCATCTCAGCATGAGCCCTAATCCAAGGAAGTTCTCAAGCTATAGGTAGAAGGACCTTTTAGAAAAAAATTCCACTTTCTCTTAAGGACTGATAACTTTGGAAAATAAAGTAAAAATTAAAGACCTGAAAATGAAATTTAAAACAGATTCCAATATCCCAAGGATAACTTTGTAAAATATACTAAAAAAAAAAAAAAAAAATGACCAGAAAGTGAAATTTAAAGCAAAGATACACTAAGTTAATCCTAGCTTTTTAAAAAATTGTGACATGCAAAAAATACAAAATAACTGTCAAATTGCTCTAAGTAATTCTAAATACATATCCTTCATTTCTGTGTTTATCCTGATATGACAAACACCCTGCTGCTGCTAAATCGCTTCAGTTGTGTCCGACTCTGTGTGACCCCATAGACCGGAGCCCACCAGGCTCCCCCATCCCTGGGATTTGCCAGGCAAGAACACTGGAGTGGGTTGCCATTTCCTTCTCCAGTGCATGAAAGTGAAAAGTGAAAGTGAAGTTGCTCAGTCGTGTCCAACTCTTAGCGACCCCATGGACTGCAGCCTACCAGGCTCCTCCATCCATGGGATTTTCCAGGCAAGAGTACTGGAGTGGAGTGCCATTGCCTTAGTGTATTAAAAAGCAGAGACATCACTTTGCCAACAAAAGTCCGTCTAGTCAAAGCTATAGATTTTCCAGTAGTTATGTAGGGATGTGAGAGTTAGACTGTAAAGAAGGCTGAGTGCAGAAGAATCGATGCTTTTGAACTGTGGTGTTGGAGAAGACTCTTGAGAGTCCCTTGAACAGCAAGGAGATCAAACCACTCAATCATAAAGGAAATCAACACTGAATATTCATTGGAAGGACTAATGCTGAAACTACAATACTTTGGCCACCTAATGTGAAGAGGCAATTCACTGGAAAAGACTGATGTTGGGAAAGATTGAGGGCAAGAGAAGAGGGCGACAGAGAATGAGATGGTTGGATAAATTGAATTGAATCACTGACTGAATGAATTGAGTTTGAGCAAACTCTGGGAAATAGTGAAGGACAGAGAAGCCTGGTGTGAGGCAGTTCATGGGGTCAAAAAGAGTTGGACACGATTTAGCAACTGAACAATGAACAACAACAAGAATCCTGATGTAGATCAGTTTAGCAAACATTCATGGCACCTGCTGATTTCTAGCTTATGCCCAGCTCTGAAACTGTAACATTTTCCTGTAAGATCTTAACACTGCAGATCTGACATTAGCTTGTATCCACATTAGCTTGTGAAACATGAAAGCCCATCGTAAAGGAAGTTTAAACAAGAAACCTCTTTCCAACCAGCAGAGTCTTTCCTGATACATTTCCCATTTAGCATGAAATATTTGGTGGGCTCCGGTCTATGGGGTCACACAGAGTCGGACACGACTGAAGCGATTTAGCAGCAGCAGCGTGTTTGTCATATCAGGATAAACACAGAAATGAAGGATATGTATTTAGAATTGCTTACAGCAATTTGACAGTTATTTTGTATTTTTTGCATGTCACAATTTTTTAAAAAGCTAGCATGAAATATTCCCCCACATTGAAATATTTGGTGGTTCTTCAGCTACATGAACACTAGACAATATCATTTAAATTCTTGTTAAAATTGTTTATTTCCCCTAGCATGTTGGGCTTGGTTCAAGTGATAATTTAATATAGCTAGATTTGTTTTTAATCAAACTCAGTTGTTCTTTTTCTCAAAAAAATTGAGTGATTTTGAAAATAATACATAGTATGAAAAACAGGCAGAAAAACACTAAAACTACTTTTAGTGTATATTCTTTTCCCCTCAGAATGACCTTTTTTATAAAAACTTGCAACAAGAGCATGGCCTCCCTCTTTAGAGTTCTGGAATTTAACCTACTGTCAAGATCTTTCTTCTTAACATCTGTTCATGTCTGTTGGTGGTAAGTTGTGGGGTAGGAAGTATTGGGAAGTGTACTAATATTTCTGTTCTTTAGTGGAGGTTGAATTCTGCAGTAATTCTGTAGTCTTTTCTTATGATACCATCTCACCTTTCAAACCTGACCTCTTCCTTGTTTTCCCAATTCCACTCCCAAATCTCCCAGTGGTAGAAGAGTTGGAGAGCAGGAAAGGAAGCATGTGATTCAACTGAGACTGAGTAGGAATGGTGACATATTTCCATTGTTATTATTTTTTAAAGTTCACTTCAAATCTAATTCTACTGTCTAGCTTAAGTTTTCACCTTTAAGCTAGAGTTGGAAGCAGGTGATTCTTAACTTTTTAGAATTAGGGCAATCTTATCCTACCTTCTCTAACCAAGATGAGAAGCATAAATTGGTTGCTCCTCACAACTCATGGTTTTTAACATTCTCCAAGAGAACTTTTGATGAAGCAGATCAGACTCAAGAACAAGTCCATTTTTACAGAAGCAGGTCTGCAGAAAAACTCAGAAATTTTAATTAGGGGGTCAAGACTTCATACATAGATTTCAATCATCTTTTTACTGTTCTTTTCTTCTTCTCTAGTGATCATATCTTTCTTAAACATGGTGCTTCAATCAAACAAGACCACTACAACGCTCTTTCAGCTTCAGTTCAGTAACCTTTTGTTAGATGCCTATTGGGTTCTAGGTGTTGTACTAGGTACTGACAGTATAAATTTGTCTAAGATAGAGTCCTTTCTCTTGAAGAGCTCACGGAGTTCAATCTGTTGATTTCAATAATCCAAGGTTTTATCCATGCCTGTAAAACATACAAAAGTATTCTTCTCCAAAAATCTAATTGAATCTCTTTTATTCATTGCCATTTTTGTCTGTTTTTACTGAGAACTATAAAATACCAGACGTTGTGATAATTTTATCTTGTGTGAGAAGCCTTTCTCATCCTCCGGATTGGAGGAGGCAATCCTTGTACACGTGCTCAGAGAATCCTGCTTTAGTATAGCAGAACACTTACTGTACATCTTCATAAACTACCCATTTCCCTGGCTTCCTCACTAGATGTTGAGCTTTCTGAAGGCAGGATACATTTCTCAGCCACCACTGGATCTTTAGAAACTAGAATATTTCCAGGTACACAGTAACTCTATACCAATGTTTATCAAATTATTGCATAAATAAAGGAAAGGAAAAGCTTCCATTTACTTACCATCAAACTGCTCACTGCTACGCTGCTATTAAAAAGAGGACATGTAGGATGTTTGACTGTCTTTGCATCCATTCAGCTCCCAGGAGTTCCACGTTGATTTGTTAATGACATCAACATTTCACATAACTTACTTTTTAGCTTGGGTGGGTTTCCTGGCTGTGGATACATGACTATTGCTCTGCAGCTGAGAGGAAATGGATGCAGTATTAATATAAGGCCAACAAGTCCCCCATCTCCACCCCAGCTCACAGAAGTAGTTCCCTGTTGTAATTGAGACAGAGAATATTTAGAGTCACACCTACTGGCTCTACTATATATTACATGCATGACCTTGGGCAAATGCCAATCATTTGAGCTGCAGCTTCTGCATCTAAAAAATGAGATAACAATGGTTACCGCATAGTGCTGTTGTAACAAGTAGTATTTATTAAGAGATGAAAACACAATCTTGTGCATAATAAATGTCTATTGATATTAGCCAGGCATGAAAAAAAAAGGTTTGCATTTCTCTGAAAAAGTGTTCACTTTGCAGTCACTATCTCTGTAACCCAGATGTAGATTCTTGAAAGGAAATATTTCCGAATTCTGTATGCTGCTAAAGGTGGCAAAGAAGGAAGAGTGTTTTCCTCAGGGATCATAATAACTTCAGCCAATATCTGGTCACTCCATCTGAATCAATCATATGATTTTATTGAGAAGAGAGGTGGTCAAAACTTTCTAATTGGTGTTATTGTTAACATGCTTGTTCCTGTTGCTGCCCACTCCAGGTCAGATAATCTAATTTCTGACAGGTGTCATTCTCTGACCTGTATTTCCTTTTTTTTTTTCCAAGGTGTGTCCATATAATTCATTTTGGATTAAGCCAAGAAGCACAGCATGGAGTATTAGATTTACTGGATTCTATTTATCTTTAGCATGAACTCTCTAAAACATTTTATTTTTCATTATCCAGTAAAAGGTTAAAACTACCCTAGATATTCTGCTTTCCTTTAGGACTGATTTCCTGAATATTCATTGGAAGGACTGATGCTGAAGCTGAAGTTCCAATACTTTGGCCACCTGATGCAAAGAACTGACTCATTGGAAAAGACCCTGATGCTGGGAAAGATTGAAGGCAGGAGGAGAAGGGGACAACAGAGGATGAGATGGTTGGATGGCATCACTGACTCAATGGACATGAGTTTGAGGAAGCTATGGGAGCTGGCGATAGACAGGGAAGCCTGGTGTGCTGCAGTCCATGGAGTCCCAAAGAGTCAGACATGACTGAACAGCTGAACTGAACTGAGATTCGCTGAATTCATTCTGTTTAACGTACAATTATCTGACAGTACTCAGAAATATTACATCTAGGCAATGGTACCCCACTCCAGTACTCTTGCCTGGAAAATCCCATGGATGGAGGAGCCTGGTAAGCTATAGTCCATGAGATCGCTAAGAGTCAGACACGACTGAGCGATTCCCCTTTCGCTTTTCACTTTCATGCATTGGAGAAAGAAATGGCAACCCACTCCAATGTTCTCGCCTGGAGAATCCCAGGGACGGAGGAGCCTGGTGGGCTTCCATCTATGGGGTTGCACAGACTCAGACAAAACTAGAGCGACTTAGCAGCAGCAGCAGACTCAAAATCAGGCTAAAATCAGAGAAGAAAAGTTAAAATTTCCCAAACGATGCAGTGCAAAATTGAGAATAAACTGCCTATGTGCCCCTAACAAAGAAAGATTGTTTTCACTTGCTGTAGAAGCTTAAGCTTTCATGTTTTCAGTTACTGCATTCTGGGGAAAATAATTGTTGGTTATTTTGTCACTTTTCCTGTGGAGTTCAAATGTACTTTTATCTAATTTTTAAGCAAAAATCATTCCACTACAATAACTGTAGCAACAATACTAAGGATCCCATAATGCCAAACTGTCCTACAGAATATTTTTCATAGCAGATCTCAATTACCACAGTTCTGGTGATAATTCTATGATCCTTCTATGACTAACTGTCTTCCCAGATAAATCTTTGGAAAGCAGAAATACATTCTTAAAAAATGTCAACCACTTGGGGATTCACAACAAATGAAACTCTCACTCATTTGACATGTATGGGCACATGAGCTTATTTCTTATTTAAATTGGCTGAGTTTTCCCTGAAGCATATTTTATTGATTCCCCCAACATACATACCAAGAGCTAAGAGAGGTTGTTTTAGGATGACTTGTACCCTCTAACTTTTCATTCCTTGGACTGCTAAATGTTGGACACTTTTTTTTTTTATATGCTACAAAAACCTAGAATTTCATATTTCTTATCATTATGTGAGTTTTTTTAAATTACATTGAAATATCCTTCTCCGACCTCTGCTATGATTAATAGGATCAGGGGCCCAGTTGTTTGCTGCTTGTCTTTAGCTTCAGAAAATACACTGCTGCCCATGTTCCTTTATACTTTTATTTTTCAATGTCCCATAAGACCTATAAGATGTGGAAATGCAGTGACTCATATGAGAAGCCTATAATAACATGTAAAAGATTTGCAGCTAGGGCAGAGTAGTGTGTGTGTCTGTGTGTGAGTGCTCAATTGCTCACTCATGTCTGACTCTTTGCAACCCCATGGACTGTAGCTCACAAGGCTCCTCTGTCCATAGTATTTCCCAGGCAAGAATATTGGAGTGGGTTGTCATTTCCTCCTCCAGGTGGTTTTCCTGACCCAAAGATAGAACCTGGGTCTCCTGCGTCTCCTACATTGGCAGGCGGATTCTTTTACCACACTCAGCAAATCTGAAGTCTTGGTGATCTGTCTCGTCTCCTAAAAATTGAAAATTATTTTAGCTACTCTGTGTGTGCTCCTAAATCTATGAAGAGAGAGGTTGTCATGAAGTTCAGGATTGATATTTTTCAAATGGATTTTTAATAGTTAGAATTAAAATAGTGGTCAGAACTATTTCTAGGACATTAATGCCATGTGGATAATCTGTCAAATACAGTACCAGGATCTGGACAGTTTACTGGGAGAACTACAAAAGCTTTCCTTTTTGAATAGTGGTAGAACTATTGCAAATGATATAATTAGTTTCTAAAATAGTGCTGTGTTAGTTTTCTTTGTTGTTATAACAAACTGCCATAAATTTATTGACTTGAAACAGCATACATTTATTCTCCATTCTGTAGACTGGAAATCTGACACTCATCTCTCTGGGCTAAAATCAAGGTATCAACAAGGTGATTTCTTTTTAGAGGCTCTGGAGGAAAATTCATTCCCTCACCTTTTCCAGCTTCTACCTCCATTTCTTGGCTCACAGCCTCCTTTCACCACCTTAAAAGCCAGAAATACTGGATCTCTCTGGCCATCCCTCACTAATCATGTCTCCCTGTGACCACAAGCCAGGAAAGGTTCTTTGCTTTTACTAACCAAGGAGATTAGATTTAACCCACCTGGAATTCTGGATAATCTCAATGTCCATCTCAGTTTGCACCTCCACGGAACCATCTCAATCTCCTTAACTTAGTCATGTCTGCCAAGTCTTTTCGGCCGTGTAAGGCAACACTTTCAAAGGATCCAAGGATTAAGATGTGGACATTGTTGAGAAGCCATAATTCTGCCTCTCACAGGTACTACTTTCAACACTAAGAAAAGCTGACACACAAGGTATACTTGTATCTCTAATAGTAAATAACCAACTATTTCTATAGACTTTCCCCAAACAGGCAACTCCATAGCTTTCCTTGCACTGAAATGTAGAGGAGCAAAACTGCATGTTAAAATTACTTCTATTGAATTAAAGAATTTGAGATTAAAATAATTGATTGGTGTAGGTGTATTGTGTATGTGTGTGTGTTGTCATCTGTGTTTTCCAAGAGGCTCTTTTAACCTCTTTTTGTGCAAAATATCTTTTCCTGTGAGTGCATTTTTCATTAAATGAATTATTTAAAGTATTATAGACTGAATGGTGGTATATGATCAGCTTTCTCCTGACTTCAAATTTCCCATCATGACTATCATCCCATTTGCCTTTAGTACAGAAAACTGTAGTGATGTAGATTTAAATGCAATCTGACAACTCCAGGAAATGACCTGGTGCTTAGTATGAGAAAACCAATTTCCACATTCAGGAATTATGGCTGATGGAATGCTTCCTATGTAACCATTAGGTTTTCATTCCAATTCCAAAGAAAGGCAATGCCAAAGAATGCTCAAACTACCGCACAATTGCACTCATCTCACATGCTAGTAGTAATGCTCAAAATTCCCCAAGCCAGGCTTCAGCAATACGTGAACCGTGAACTCCCTGATGTTCAAGCTGGTTTTAGAAAAGGCAAAGGAACCAGAGATCAAATTGCCAACATCTGCTGGATCATGGAANATCACTGCGGATGGTGACTGCAGCCATGAAATTAAAAGACGCTTACTCCTTGGAAGAAAAGTTATGACCAACCTAGATAGTATATTCAAAAGCAGAGGCATTACTTTGCTGACTAAGGTCCGTCTAGTCAAGGCTATGGTTTTCCCAGTGGTCATGTATGGATGTGAGAGTTGGATTGTGAAGAAGGCTGAGTGCCGAAGAATTGATGCTTTTGAAGTGTGGTGTTGGAGAAGACTCTTGAGAGTCCCTTGGACTGCAAGGAGATCCAACCAGTCCATTCTGAAGGCGATCAACCCTGGGATTTCTTTGGAAGGAATGATGCTAAAGCTGAAGCTCCAGTACTCTGGGCACCTTATGCGAAGAGTTGACTCATTGCAAAAGACTCTGATCCTGGGAGGGATTGGGGACAAGAGAAGAAGGGGACAACCAAGGATGAGATGGCTGGATAGCATCACTGACTCGGACATGAGTCTGAGTGAACTCCGGGAGTTGGTGATGGACAAGGAGGCCTAGCGTGCTGCTATTCATGGGGTCGCAAAGAGTCGGACACAACTGAGCAACTGAACTGAACTGAACTGAGGCTTAGTCACTTTCCAACAGGTATACAGGATTTGATTCTCCTTTCTCAGCACTCCATCCATTTCTGTCATCCTCAAACAGAGGGAGTGCCATGAAAATCCAAAGAAAGAAAACTCGCTACTTCTTAAAATCAGCTAGACTGACCTCCAAGAAATGTCAAATCATGCACCTCACCTTGGCTGCCATAAGTCTCACCTTTACACAGATCTTGATTTTAATCAATCTTCATGTCAGATTTATGTAGGGAAATATTTTAGAGATGAAGAACATAGAGTAACTTATAGTGGCTAGGTAAGGTATCTAAGAGCTTACAAAATTTTCTGGCATTCAAAAAAATAATTTACCAGGCATGCTAAAAGGCAAGGAGTAAAAAAAAAAAAAAAAAAAAAAAAACAGTCTGAAGAGACAAAGCAAGTGTGACACAGATTTTGGAATTATGAGATAGTAAATTTAGAATATATATGATGAATATGAAACAGATTCCATTATATAAAGTAGACGGCATGCAAGAACAAGTGAGTAATGTAAGCAGAGAGAAATACACTCTAAGAAAGAATCAAAGAAAATGCTAGAAAGCAAAAATACAGTAACAGAAAAGAAAAATGTCTTTGATGGGCTCATCAATACACTTGCCAGTGGCCATGAAGGGGTATGTCAGTGAGTGTGAAGATAGGTCAGTAGAAATCTCCCAAGGTGAGATGCAAAGAAAAATATTTTTAAAAAGCAAAGCAAAATAAGAACATATAAACAGAAGAGAACATCCAAGAACTGTAGGACACCTTCTAAAGGTATAACATGCACATCATTGGAATAGCAGAATGAGGAGAAAGGAGAAAAGTGGGAGAGAAAATATTTGAAATAGTAATGGCCCAGAACTTTTCAAAATGAATAAACATACCTCAAATCAAAAATCCAGGAAGCTCAAATAGTACCAAGCAGAATAAATATAACAGAGAGCAAGTAGAGAATGAATGATTTCAAATGTTCAAAGGAACCATCCACCAAGTTGGAACTTATACCTAACGAAAGTATCCTTTGAAAGTAAAGAAGAAATGAAGACTTTCTCAGACAAACAAAACAGGAGATTCATTACCAGCAGACCTGCCTAACAAATGTTAAAAGACATTCTTCAGGCAGAAGGAAAATTATATATATATATATCAGAGTCCTGAATCAATCTAAGCAAAGGAAGAACATCACTGAAGTAATAAATGAAAGTAAACTACGATCTTAATTTTAAAATGTTTAATAGATCAAAAGATATGTTTGTTTAAATCAATAATAGTAACAATGTATTGGGTAATTAAGCACATGGAAAAGTGACATGAACTATAACAATGTCACAATGGACAGAGAGAGAAATTAAGAGTGATATATGCATGTTGGAATCATTAAAATCCAAAATGCCAACAATACCAATTGCTAGTGAAGACATGGAACAACAAGAATTTCATTCATTGTTCGTGGAAATGCAAAAAGGTAAAGCCATTTTGGAAGACAGTTTGGCAGCTTCTTATGAGCTAAATATAGTCTTACCACACAATCCAGCAATTCCTGCCTCAGATATTTACACAACTGACTTGAAAATTTCATTGATTTAGACAAGGCTGTGGTCCTAGTGTGATTAGATTGACTAGTTTTCTGTGAGTATGGTTTCAGTGTGTCTGCCCTCTGATGCCCTCTTGCAACACCTACCATCTTAGTTGGGTTTCTCTTACCTTGGGTGTGGGGTATCTCTTCATGGCTGCTCCAGCAAAGCACAGCACTGCTCCTTACCTTGGATGAGGGGTATCTCCTTATCGCCCTGGTTCCTGACCTTCAACATGGGATAGCTCCTCTAGGCCATCCTGAGCCTGTGGAGCCACCACTCCTCTGGGATGCTCCTACTGGCTGCTGGCCCTGGCCTCGGGTGCAAGGTGTCTCCTCCCAGCTGCCACCCCTGGCCTCGGGCGCAAGGTGTCTCCTCCCAGCTGCCGCCCTTGGCCTTCGCATGAGGTGGCTTCTCCCGGCCGCCCCTGACCTCAGATGCGGGGTGTTTCCTCGCGGCCGCCGCCCCTGAACTCGGATGCAGGGTAGCTCCTCCCAGCCGCCATTGACCTCGGACGCGGGGTAGCTCCTCTCAGCTGCTGCCCCTGACCTCAGACACAGGGTAGCTCCTCTCGGCCGTTCCTATGCCGTCACAGCCTGGCACTCTAGGCCGCTGCCACTGACCTCGGATGTGGGGTAGCTCTTCTCGGGCCAGGGTTAGTGCATGGGCTCTCACAGCTGCCTGTGCTTAGCACAAAGAGGAGCTAAAAAGCCTCTTGATGAAAGTGAAAGAGGAGAGCAAAAAAGTTGGCTTAAAGCTCAACATTCAGAAAACGAAGATCATGGCATCCGGTCCCATCATTTCATGGGAAATAGATGGGGAAACAGTGGAAACAGTGTCAGAGTTTATTTTAGGGGGCTCCAAAATCACTGCAGATGGTGATTGCAGCTGTGAAATTAAAAGACANAGAAACACAGTCTGGAATCAAGATTGCCGGAAGAAATATCAATAACCTCAGATATGCAGATGACACCACCCTGATGGCAGAAAGTGAAAAGGAACTAAAAAGCCTCTTGATGAAAGTGAAAGTGGAGAGTGAAAAAGTTGGCTTAAAGCTCAACATTCAGAAAACGAATATCATGGCATCTGGTCCCATCATTTCATGGAAAATAGATGGGGAAACAATGGAAACAGTGTCAGACTTTATCTTTCTGGGCTCCCAAATCACTGCAGATGGTGACTGCAGCCATGAAATTAAAAGACGCTTACTCCTTGGAAGAAAAGTTATTACCAACCTAGATAGAATATTCAAAAGCAGAGACAGTACTTTGCCGACTAAGGTCCGTCTAGTCAAGGCTACGGTTTTTCATGTATGGATGTGAGAGTTGGACTGTGAAGAAGGCTGAGCATCGAAGAATCGATGTTTTTGAACTGTGGTGTTGGAGAAGACTCTTGAGAGTCCCTTGGACTGCAAGGAGATCCAACCAATCCATTCTGATTTGGAAGGAATGATGCGAAAGCTGAAGCTCCAGTACGTTGGCCACCTCATGCAAAGAGTTGACTCATTGGAAAAGACTCTGATGCTGGGAGGGATTGGGGGCAGAAGGAGAAGGGGAAGACTGAGGATGAGATGGCTGGATGGCATCATGGACTCAGTGAACGTGAGTCTGAGTAAACTCCAGGAGATGATGATGAACAGGGAGGCCTGGCGTGCTGCAATTCATGGGGTCGCAAAGAGTCAGACACGACTGAGCGACTGAACTGAACTTGAGCATTCTTTGGCATTGCCTTTCTTTGGGATTGGAGTGAAAACTGACCTTTTCCTGTCCTGTGGCCACTGCTGAGTTTTCCAAATTTGCTGGCATATTGAGTGCCCCACTTTCACAGCATCATCTTTCAGGATTTGAAATAGCTCAACTGAATTCCATCACCTCCACTAACTTTGTTCATAGTGATGCTTTCTAAGGCCCACTTGACTTCACATTCCAGGATGCCTGGCTCTAGGTGATTGATCACACCGTCGTGATTATCTGGGTCGTGAAGATCTTTTTTGTACAGTTCTTCTGTGTATTCTTACCACCTCTTCTTAATATCTTCTGCTTCTGTTAGGTCCAGACGATTTCTGTCCTTTATTGAGCCCATCTTTGCATGAAATGTTCCCTTGGTATATCTAATTTTCTTGAAATGATCTCTAGTCTTTCCCATTCTATTGTTTTCCTCTATTTCTTTGCATTGATCGCTGATAAGGCTTTCTTATCTCTCCTTGCTATTCTTTGGAACTCTGCCTTCAAATGGGATATTTTTCCTTTTCTCCTTTGCTTTTTTCTTCTCTTCACAGCTATTTGTAAGGGCTCCTCAGACAGCCAATTTGCTTTTTTTTGCATTTCTTTTTTTGGGGGATTGTCTTGATCCCTGTCTCCTGTACAATGTAAACACTTAGGAGTTAAATAATTGGATTATAGGGGAAACAAAAGTTCACTTTACAAGACAAAGTCAAATTGTCTTCCATACTTATTACACAATTTATTCTCCTACCAGCATAATTGATCCAACGATGCACATCACATGTGAACCTCAGTAGAGTCAGACTTAACTTCTACCTAATAAATGAGTCTAAAATAGCATTGTANTCTAAGAAAGAATCAAAGAAAATGCTAGAAAGCAAAAATACAGTAACAGAAAAGAAAAATGTCTTTGATGGGCTCATCAATACACTTGCCAGTGGCCATGAAGGGGTATGTCAGTGAGTGTGAAGATAGGTCAGTAGAAATCTCCCAAGGTGAGATGCAAAGAAAAATATTTTTAAAAAGCAAAGCAAAATAAGAACATATAAACAGAAGAGAACATCCAAGAACTGTAGGACACCTTCTAAAGGTATAACATGCACATCATTGGAATAGCAGAATGAGGAGAAAGGAGAAAAGTGGGAGAGAAAATATTTGAAATAGTAATGGCCCAGAACTTTTCAAAATGAATAAACATACCTCAAATCAAAAATCCAGGAAGCTCAAATAGTACCAAGCAGAATAAATATAACAGAGAGCAAGTAGAGAATGAATGATTTCAAATGTTCAAAGGAACCATCCACCAAGTTGGAACTTATACCTAACGAAAGTATCCTTTGAAAGTAAAGAAGAAATGAAGACTTTCTCAGACAAACAAAACAGGAGATTCATTACCAGCAGACCTGCCTAACAAATGTTAAAAGACATTCTTCAGGCAGAAGGAAAATTATATATATATATATCAGAGTCCTGAATCAATCTAAGCAAAGGAAGAACATCACTGAAGTAATAAATGAAAGTAAACTACGATCTTAATTTTAAAATGTTTAATAGATCAAAAGATATGTTTGTTTAAATCAATAATAGTAACAATGTATTGGGTAATTAAGCACATGGAAAAGTGACATGAACTATAACAATGTCACAATGGACAGAGAGAGAAATTAAGAGTGATATATGCATGTTGGAATCATTAAAATCCAAAATGCCAACAATACCAATTGCTAGTGAAGACATGGAACAACAAGAATTTCATTCATTGTTCGTGGAAATGCAAAAAGGTAAAGCCATTTTGGAAGACAGTTTGGCAGCTTCTTATGAGCTAAATATAGTCTTACCACACAATCCAGCAATTCCTGCCTCAGATATTTACACAACTGACTTGAAAATTTCATTGATTTAGACAAGGCTGTGGTCCTAGTGTGATTAGATTGACTAGTTTTCTGTGAGTATGGTTTCAGTGTGTCTGCCCTCTGATGCCCTCTTGCAACACCTACCATCTTAGTTGGGTTTCTCTTACCTTGGGTGTGGGGTATCTCTTCATGGCTGCTCCAGCAAAGCACAGCACTGCTCCTTACCTTGGATGAGGGGTATCTCCTTATCGCCCTGGTTCCTGACCTTCAACATGGGATAGCTCCTCTAGGCCATCCTGAGCCTGTGGAGCCACCACTCCTCTGGGATGCTCCTACTGGCTGCTGGCCCTGGCCTCGGGTGCAAGGTGTCTCCTCCCAGCTGCCACCCCTGGCCTCGGGCGCAAGGTGTCTCCTCCCAGCTGCCGCCCTTGGCCTTCGCATGAGGTGGCTTCTCCCGGCCGCCCCTGACCTCAGATGCGGGGTGTTTCCTCGCGGCCGCCGCCCCTGAACTCGGATGCAGGGTAGCTCCTCCCAGCCGCCATTGACCTCGGACGCGGGGTAGCTCCTCTCAGCTGCTGCCCCTGACCTCAGACACAGGGTAGCTCCTCTCGGCCGTTCCTATGCCGTCACAGCCTGGCACTCTAGGCCGCTGCCACTGACCTCGGATGTGGGGTAGCTCTTCTCGGGCCAGGGTTAGTGCATGGGCTCTCACAGCTGCCTGTGCTTAGCACAAAGAGGAGCTAAAAAGCCTCTTGATGAAAGTGAAAGAGGAGAGCAAAAAAGTTGGCTTAAAGCTCAACATTCAGAAAACGAAGATCATGGCATCCGGTCCCATCATTTCATGGGAAATAGATGGGGAAACAGTGGAAACAGTGTCAGACTTTATTTTTGGGGGCTCCAAAATCACTGGTTTGCCTTGGAGACAAACAGAGATCATTCTGTCATTTTTGGGATTGCATCCAAGTACTGCATTTTGGACTCTTCTGTTGACCATGATGGCTACTCCATTTCTTCTGAGGGATTCCTGCTGGCAGTAGTAGATGCAATGGTCATCTGGGTTAAATTCACCCATCCCAGTCCATTTTAGTTTGCTGATTCCTAGAATGTCGATGTTCACCTTTGCCATCTCTTGTTTGACCACTTCCAATTTGCCTTGATTCACGGACCTGACATTCCGGATTCCTATGCAATATCGCTCTTTACAGCATCGGATCTTGCTTCTATCACCAGTCACATCCACAGCTGGGTATTGTTTTTGCTTTGGCTCCATCCCTTCATTCTTTCTGGAGTTATTTCTCCACTGATCTCCAGTAGCATATTGGGCACCTACCGACCTGGGGAGTTCCTCTTTCAGTATCCTATCATTTTGCCTTTTCCTACTGTTCACGGGGTTTTCAAGGCAAGAATACTGAAGTGGCTTGCCATCCCCTTCTCCAGTGGACCACATTCTGTCAGGCCTCTCCGCCATGACCCGCCTGTCTTGGGTTGCCCCGCAGGCATGGCTTGGTTTCATTGATTTAGACAAGGCTGTGGTCCTAGTGTGATTAGATTGACTAATTTTCTGTGAGTATGGTTTCAGTGTGTCTTCCCTCTGATGCCCTCTTGCAACACCTACCATCTTACTTGGGTTTCTCTTACCTTAGCCGTGGGGTATCTCTTCACAGCTGCTCCAGCAAAGCACAGCCACTGTTCCTTACCTTGGAGGGGGGGTATCTCCTTACCACCACCATTCCTGACCTTCAACGTGGGATAGCTCCTCTAGGCCCTCCATTGCCTGCGCAGCCAGCACTCCTTGGGTTGCTCTGCCGGCCCTGGCCTCGGACGTGGGTGGCTCCTCCCAGCTGCCACCCCTGGCTTCTGGCTCTGGGTGGCTCCTCAAGGTCACCGGCCCTGGCCTCGGGTGCTAGGTGGCTTCTCCTGGCCGTCCCTGATCTCAGACGCGGGGTGTCTCCTCCCGAAGATCCAGTACTTTGGACACCTCGTGGGAAGAGTTGACTCATTGGAAAAGACTCTGATGCTGACAGGGATTGGGGGCAGAAGGAGAAGGGGATGACCGAGGATGAGATGGCTGGATGGCATCACGGACTCAATGGACGTGAGTCTGAGTGAACTCTGGGAGATGGTGATGGACAGGGAGGCCTGGCGTGCTGCTATTCATGGGGTCACAGAGTTGGACACGACTGAGCGACTGAGCTGAACTGAACTGAACTGAAAATTACTGGAGATGGTGACTGCAGCCATGAAATTAAAAGACGTTTACTCCTTGGAAAGAAAGTTATGACCAACCTAGATAGCATATTCAAAAGCAGAGACATTACTTTGCCGACTAAGGTCCGTCTAGTCAAGGCTATGGTTTTTTTGGTGGTCATGTATGGATGTGAGAGTTGGACTGTGAAGAAGGCTGAGTGCTGAAGAATTGATGCTTTTGAAATATGGTGTTGGAGAAGGCTCTTGAGAGTCCCTTGGACTGCAAGGAGATCCAACCAGTCCATTCTGAAGGAGATCAATCCTGGGATTTCTTTGGAAAGAATGATGCTAAAGCTGAAACTCCTGTACTTTGGCCACCTCATGGGAAGAGTCGACTCATTGGAAAAGACTCTGATGCTGGGAGGGATTGGGGACAGGAGGAGAAGGGGACGACTGAGGATGAGGTGGCTGGATGGCATCACAGACTCAATGGACATGAGTCTGAGTGAACTCCGGGAGATGGTGATGAACAGGGAGGCCTGGAGTGCTGCAATTCATGGGGTCACAAAGAGTTGGACACGACTGAGCAACTGAACTGAACTGAACTCAACTGACTTGAAAATTTAAGTATACACAAAAACCTGGCTGTGAGTGTTTATAGTAGCTTTATTCATGAATTTTAAATTCATAGTAATGCACAAAATAGGCCAGTTTGAAAAGATTACATGTACTATGATTGCATTCACAGGACAACTTGGAAAGGTAAACTATGAGATGCTAAACATCTTAGTGGTTGCCAGTGTTTAGGAGTGAGAAGGTTAATAGCTCAGAGGACATTTTAGGACAGTGAAACTAGTCTGTATGGTATTATAGTGAAGGATACAAGACACTATGATTTTGTCATACCCATGGAGTAAATCTTAAATGACTCAAAGAAAAAAAAATTTAGGGGGTTCGAGGATCCCAGGATGGACTGTATAATGTGACTAAATATTAATAAATCTAACTCTGTTACAAATGTATGGAAATGTCTTACTGAAGAAGGTGATGAGAAAGGTGCTGACCTATGTGACTTTAGAAATGAGTGGAGCACATACAACAAAAGGCAAAAGAAACTGTACATAAGCAGCGTATTTCAGCTGATATTGTTGTATCCCATGGGTATCAGTTCAGTTCAGTCGCTCAGTCATGTGCGACTCTTTGCGACCCCATGAATCGCAGCATGCCAGGGCTCCCTGTCCATCACCAATTCCCGGAGTTCACTCAGATTCATGTCCATCGAGTCAGTGATGCCATCCAGCCACCTCATCCTCGGTCGTCCCCTTCTCCTCCTGCCCCCAATCCCTCCCAGCATCAGAGTCTTTTCCAGGGAGTTAACTCTTCCCATGAGGTGGCCAAAGTATTGGAGTTTCAGCTTTAGCATCATTCCTTCCAAAGAAATCCCAGGACTGATCTCCTTTAGAATGGACTGGTTGGATCTCCTTGCAGTCCAAGGGACTCTCAAGAGTCTTCTCCAACACTACACTTCAAAAGCATCAATTCTTTGGCACTCAGCCTTCTTCACAGTCCAACTCTCACATCCATACATGACCACAGGGAAAACCATAGCCTTGACTAGACGGACCTTAGTCGGCAAAGTAATGTCTCTGCTTTTGAATATGCTATCTAGGTTGCTCATAACTTTCCTTCCAAGGAGTAAGCGTCTATTAATTTCATGGCTGCAGTCACCATCCGCAGTGATTTTGGAGCCCCCCAAAATAAAGTCTGACACTGTTTCCCATTACCGATGAAGTGATGGGACCGGATGCCATGATCTTAGTTTTCTGAATCTTGAGCTTTAAGCCAACATTTTCACTCTCCACTTTCACTTTCATCAAGAGTCTTTTTAGTTCCTCTTCACTTTCTGCCATAAGGGTGGTGTCATCTGCATATCTGAGGTTATTGATATTTCTCCTGGCAATCTTGATTCCAGCTTGTGTTTCTTCCAGTCCAGCGTTTCTCATGATGTACTCTGCATATAAGTTAAATAAGCAGGGTGACAATATACAGCCTTGACATACTCCCTTTCCTATTTGGAACCAGTCTGTTGTCCCATGTCCAGTTCTAACTGCTGCTTCCTGACCTGCATACAGATTTCTCAAGAGGCAGGTCAGGTGGCCTGATATTCCCATCTCTTTCAGAATTTTCCACAGTTTATTGTGATCCACACAGTCAAAGGCTTTGGCATAGTCAATACAGCAGAAGTAGATGTTTTCTTGGAACTCTCTTGGTTTTTCCATGATCCAGCAGATGTTGGCAATTTGATCTCTGGTTCCTTTGCCTTTTCTAAAACCAGCTTGAACATCAGGAAGTTCACATATTGGTGAGGCCTGGCTTGGAGAATTTTGAGCATTACTTTACTAGCATGTGAGATGAGTGCAGTTGTGCGGTAGTTTGAGCATTCTTTGGCATTGCCTTTCTTTGGAATTGCCAATGAAAACTGACCTTTTCCAGTCCTGTGGCCACTGCTGAGTTTTCCAGATTTTCTGGCATATTGAGTGCAGCACTTTCACAGCATCATCTTTCAGGATTTGAAATAACTCCACTGGAATTCCATCACATCCACTAGCTTTGTCCGTAGTGATGCTTTCTAAGGCCCACTTGACTTCACATTCCAAGATGTCTGGCTCTAGATGGGTGATCACACCATCGTGATTATCCAGGTCGTGAAGATCTTTTTTGTACAGTTCTTCTGTGTATTCTTGCCACCTCTTCTTAATATCTTCTGCTTCTGTTAGGTCCATACTATTTCTGTCCTTTAGCGAGCCCATCTTTGCATGCAATGTTCCCTTGGTATCTCTAATTTTCTTGAAGAGATCTCTAATCTTTCCCAGTCTATTTCTTTGCATTGATCTCTGAAGAGGGCCTTCTTATCTCTCCTTGCTATTCTTTGGAACTCTGCATTCAAATGCTTATATCTTTCCTTTTCTCCTTTGTTTTTCACCTCTCTTCTTTTCACAGCTATTTGTAAGGCCTCTCCAGACAACCATTTTGCTTTTTTGCATTTGTTTTCCATGCTGATGGTCTTCATCCCTGTCTCCTGTACAATGTCACGAACCTCAGTCCATAGTTTATCAGGCACTCTATCTATCCGATCTAGGCCCTTAAATCTATTTCTCACTTCCACTGTATAATCATAAGGGATTTGATTTAGGTCATACCTGAATGGTCTAGTGGTTTTCCCTACTTTCTTCAATTTACGTCTGAATTTGTTAATACGGAGTTCAGGACCTGAGCCACAGTCAGCTCCTGGTCTTGTTTTTGTTGATTGTATAGAGCTTCTCCATCTTTGGCTGCAAAGAATATAATCAATCTGATTTCGGTGTTGACCATCTGGTGATGTCCATGTGTAGAGTCTTCTCTTGTGTTGTTGGAAGAGGGTGTTTACTATCACCAGTGCATTTTCTTGGCAAAACTCTAAATTAGTCTTTGCCTGCTTCATTCCGCATTCCAAAGCCAAATTTGCCTGTTACTCCAGGTGTTTCTTGACTTCCTACTTTTGCCTTCCAGTCCCCTATAATGAAAAG
This sequence comes from Redunca redunca, assembly GCA_006410935.1. Lineage (NCBI taxonomy): Eukaryota > Metazoa > Chordata > Mammalia > Artiodactyla > Bovidae > Redunca > Redunca redunca. Next base: position 674,564 of record SJYQ01001727.1, on the reverse strand, counting down.
GACATCTTTTTTACGTGTTAGTTCTAAAAGGTCTTCTAGGTCTTCAAAGAACCGTTCAACTTCAGCTTCTTCAGCATTACTGGTTGGGGCATAGACTTGGATTACCATGATACTGAATGGTTTGCCTTGGAGATGAACAGAGATCATTTTTGAGTGCATCTAAGTACTGTATTTCAGACTCTTTTGTTGACCATGATGGCTACTCCATGTCTTCTGAGGGATTCCTGCCCACAGTAGTAGATATAATGGTCACCTGAGTTAAATTCACCCATTCCAGTCCATTTTAGTTTGCTGATTCCTAGAATGTCGATGTTCACTCTTGCCATCTCCTGTTTGACCACTTCCAATTTGCCTTGATTCATGGGCCTGACATTCCAGGTTCCTATGCAATATTGCTCTTTACAGCATCGGATCTTGCTTCTATCACCAGACACATCCACAGCTGGGTATTGTTTTTGCTTTGGCTCCATCCCTTCATTCTTTCTGGAGTTATTTCTCCACTGATCTCCAGTAGCATATTGGGCACCTATTGACCTGCGGAGTACCTCTTTCAGTATCCTATCATTTTGCCTTTTCCTACTGTTCATGGGGTTCTCAAGGCAAGAATACTGAAGTGGCTTGCCATCCCCTTCTCCAGTGAACCACATTCTGTCAGACCTCTCCACCATGACCCGCCTGTCTTGGGTTGCCCTGCAGGCATGGCTTAGTTTCATTGAGTTAGACAAGGCTGTGGTCCTAGTGTGATTAGATTGACTAATTTTCTGTGAGTATGGTTTCAGTGTGTCTGCCCTCTGATGCCCTCTTGCAACACCTACCATCTTACTTGGGTTTCTCTTACCTTGGGCATGGGGTATGTTTTCATGGCTGCTCCAGCAAAGTGCAGCTGCTGTTCCTTACCTTGGACGAGGGGGTATCTCCTCATAGCCACCCTTACTGACCTTCATCGTGGGATAGCTCCTCTAGGCCCTCCTGTGTCTGCACAGCCACCACTCCTTGGATGTGGTGTGGCTCCTCCAGCCGCTGCCCCTGGCTTCATAAGTGGGGTGGCTCCTCCTGGCCACCGCCCCTGGCCTCAGACGTGGGGTGGCTCCTCTTGGCCATCCCCCCGACCTCGGACGTTGGGTAGCTCCTCTCGGCTGTTCCTGTGCCATCGCAGCATGGCACTCTCAGCTTCTGCCCCTGCCTCGGACGTGGTGTAACTCCTCTCGGCCACCCTTGGTGCACTGGTCGGTCGCAGCCGCCTGCGCTTCTGAAACTACTATCCATATAAACTCAAAATACACAATATAAATACCAGATGAAGAGAGGCAGCTTTCTAACTGTTAGAGAGAGCGAGGTTGCAGATAGGGAACAAGAAAATAGAATGATCCATGTGACAATGGATTAGAGTGGAAGGCATTGGTATAAATTCATGCTTAACTTAATAAAGATATGGATGGTTACACATATCACTTACAGATATGTATGTATGGGTTAGTGTACACACAGGTAATTCCTTTCTTTCAGCTAAGAAGACCTATAAACAATGATACCTTAGTCACAATGGGAGCACACCTAGCACCAAGAATTTGGTTTCTAATACCATTGCCAATAAAAGGAACCAGGTCTCCTTGAATAAACTGCTGATTCTACAACTGGGGTACAGCATATACAAAGTGATCCTCAAACATCTTTTTGTGCTAGAAAGGAAGGAAGTGCTAGGCAAACAAAACAAACAAAAACCAAAATGACCCAGAAGGAATCAATTGAAAGAGCTCCCCAAGGCCAAAGCTGGAAACAATTGAGCAAAAAAAAAAAAAAAGTAGTTCTGAATTATATAACCCAAAGTATAAAAATAAATATCCATAAATCCATACCTATATAAATTATTGAATAAACAAATAAATATATAAGGAAGAACAAATAAATCTCCCGTGCAGAAGAATTCCAAATAATTTACTTATGCAGTTACTCAGCCCACAAGGAGATAAAGCCCTGGAGCATAACTACTCACTCCTTAACTATGGGGTAGACAAAGGAATTTCCTTTGAAAAAGCACAACATGAAAAAGGAACAAAAGAGTAACTCTATGGTGGAAAAACTTAACAGATATCACCTGAGTCAGGTGATCAAAGTCACATCATATCATTAATATTCTCAAGCAGATATTAATATTAACAGTATTAACAGATGTTAATATTAACACATTAACTGTTGATATGATGAGAATAGTACTTAACCTCTGTGGTCTTTCTCCCCAAACTTCACTATCCTGATCTGAAAATGAGACAATATCAGACAAATCTCAAAAAAGGGATAGTCTACAAAATATTTGACAAGTACTCCTTAAGACTTTCAAGGTTATCAAAGTCAAAAAAGATTAGACAATTATTAATGTGACTGCCAAAGGAGGTATTTAGTCGTGATGAGTAAGTAAAATATAGTATATTAGGGGGGGTTCCTGGAACAAACAAGGACATTAGCTAAACACTGAGGAAAATGGAATAAAACATGAAATTTAGTTAATAATAATAATGTATTAATATGGTTCATTAATTATGGAAAATATTCCAGATTAATATGATTTTAATAAATGGGTAAATTGGGTGAGGGTACATGGGTACCCTTGGACCTATTTTCATAAGTATCTGTAAATCTAAGACTTTTGAAATAAAGTTATGTTTAAAAAAATTAATAAAACCTACAATGAAATACCACTACATACCTACTGCCAAGTCACTTCAGTCGTGTCCGACTCTGTGCGACTCCCAGAGATGGCAGCCCACCAGGCTCCCCAATCCCTGGGATTCTCCAGGCAAGAACACTGGAGTGGGTTGACATTTCCTTCTCCAAAGCATGAAACTGAAAAGTGAAAGTGAAGTCACTCAGTTGTGTCCGAATCTTAGCGACCCCATGGACTGCAGCCTTCCAGGCTCCTCCATCCATGGGATTTTCCAGGCAAGAGTACTGGAGTGGGGTGCCGTTGCCTTCTCTGAAAATTTAAAAATTTTGACAATACCAAAGTGCTAGTGAAGACACAAATCAACAGGAAGACTCATTTAGCCACCAATGGAAATGGAAATTGTTACAGCCACTCTGGTTTGGCAGTTCCATATAAAGAAAAGCTTGCATTTACCATATGACTTAGCAACCTCATTCCCAGGTATTTACTTCAGAAAAATAAAAACTTATATTTCTATAAAAACCTTTGCACTAAAATTTATAGCAGCTCTATAATAGCCCCCCAAATTGGAAACTAAATATCCTTCAAGAGATAAATAAAATGTGGTATAGCTATACAATGGAATGAGACTTAGCAATACAAAATTACTTCAAGCTCTACTACAAAGCCACAGTCATCAAGACAGTATGGTACTGGCACAAAGACAGAAATATAGATCAATGGAACAAAATAGAAAGCCCAGAGATAAACCCACACACCTATGGACACCTTATCTTTGATAAAGGAGGCAAAAATATACAATGGAGTAAAGACAATCTCTTTAACAAGTGGTGTTGGGAAAATTGGTCAACAACTTGTAAAAGAATGAAACTAGATCACTTTCTAACACCACACACAAAAGTAAACTCAAAATGGATTAAAGATCTAAATGTAAGACCAGAAACTATAAAACTCCTCGAGGAGAACATAGGCAAAACACTCTC
>SJYQ01001727.1:627586-670255 GCA_006410935.1 Redunca redunca | reverse complement strand
AAAACAAAATTAATGAGCTATTGATATCCTCAATAACTAAAAGAAATTTCAAAAGCCTTATAGAACTGAGAGCAGTCTGAAGAGGTGGTGTGTTCTGTATTTCACTTTAGATGATATTCTTGCAAAGACAAAACAATAGTGATGAGGAACAAAGTAGTGGTTACCAGGAAGTTAAGGGTTAGTGAACAATAGAAGGATGTTAAGCGGGAATTTTAGGGTGATGCAACTGTTGTGTTCTGATTGTGATAGTATTTACACAAATCCATACCTCTATATATTAAAATGCATAAAATAAAGCATTAAAATACATTAAAATAGCCTATTAATGTGTATTAATTAAAAAAATACAAAAAATGAAAGCAGCAGAGTTTAGAGCCAGTCCAGGACTACTAAAACAATAACACACCAGTCTATACCACATTTCTTGTATACTTTTGGCTCATTCAAACCTCACTAAAAATTTCTTTTCCTTAATCCTCCTGTTTATCATATTTCTAGGTCAAGGTTGAAAACTATTAGAACTTTTTATTCCTGCTCTAGGGTATTTTGTAAGTATTTCATTCATAATCAAGTTATAAAAATTTCCTTTAGGTTTCAATGTATTTACCAATGTTCTTCTCCTTTCATCATTCCCGTGTTCCCAAATTGCTTTCAAATCTAATTAGGAAAATGCAAATTTCTCTCTACACTTTTTAAACCAACATAGTCTATAGGGACTAGTAAAAACATTAAACATTTTAAAAATAAAAATAATAGAGAAGAGAGACAGGGCTATTACAGTTTAAAAAGTTAAACAGCATGCATTAAGCTCCGTGAAATGGGAACCTCTCTACTGACTTATACTTCGAATTTATCTTTATAAATGTGAAAGGGCAGGAAAAATCAAAGAAAACACTAGCTGATTAAGGAGACAACATAGCCTGGTAGAGAGATCAGGGTTTCTCAGACTCAGCACTGTTGGTATTTGGGGACGGAAATTGTTCGTTGTGAAGGGCTGTCCTGTACATTGTGAGATGTTAAGCAGCATCCCTGGTCTCTACCCAGTGTATCCCAGCAGCATCTCCCCCACACCTGTGACAACCAATGTCCAGACAAGGCCCTGTGAGTGCCTGGGGCAAAATCACCCTAGGCTGAGAACCAGCTGGATGAAGCAAGGGACTTGCAGGCTGAGGGTAAGGGTTAAATCTAAAGTCCCCAGTTAGCTCCTGAAGAAACCACAAAATCTTTTTTGACCTTGGGTTTCCCATAGCACTGAAACAGGCTGAGCCTACTCCTATGAAATTCAAACAAGTTAATACGTGAAAGATGAACTGTAAATGGAATTGGGATTATTAATGAGTGACACAAATATCAACTGTGGATTGGAAGTGAGACATAAAGAGATGAAGCTCCATAAAGGGCATGACTAATATAAAGTAGTAATTCTTTTTTTTAATAAACATTTAAAAACTGAAATATAGTTAATTTACAATGTTGTGTTAGTTTCTGCTGTACAGCAAAATGATTAGGTTATATATATATTCTTTTTAAAGTGTTTTTCTATTATAATTTATTGAGTGCTCAGTCACTCAGTTGTGTCTGACTGTTTTGTGACCCTGCAGACTATAGTCCATGAGGCTCCTCTATCCATGGAATTTTCCAGGCAAGGATATTGGATTGGGTTGCCATTTCCTCCTCCAGAGGATCTTTCTGACCCAGGGATGGAACCCGTGTCCACTGCATTGCAGGCAGATTCTTTAGTACTGAGCCACAGAGGAATTATTTTTTATTGTTCAGTCACTCAGTTATGTCCAACTCCTTGTGACCCTATGGACTGTAGCCAGCCAGGCTCCTCTGTCCATGGGATACTCCTGGCAAGAATACTGGAGTGGGGTGTCATTTCCTACTTCAGGGGATCTTCCCAATCCAAGGATCAAACCCATATCTCTTGCATCTGTTGCATTGGCAGGCGGGTTCTTTACCTCTAGCACCACCTGCAAAGCCCCTAGGATTGAACCCACTTCTCTTAAGTCTCCTGCATCTGCCAGCATGTTCTTTCCTCTAGCACAAGTGGGAAGACCCTTATTGTTTATTCAGTTCAGTTCAGTCACTCAGTCGTGTCCTACTTTTTCTGACCCATGGACTGCAGCACTCTAGGCCTCCCTGTCCATTACCAACTCCTGGAGTTTACTCAGACTCATGTCCATTGAGTTAGTGATGCCATCTAACCATCTCATCCTCTGTCATTCCCTTCTCCTCCCATTTTTCAATCTTTGCCAGCATCAGGGTCTTTTCAAATGAGTCAGCTCTTTGAATCAAGTGGCCAAAGTATTGGAGTTTCAGCTTCAAAATCAGTCCTTCTAATGAATATTCAGGACTGATCTCCTTTAGGGTGGACTGGTTGGATCTCCTTGCAGCCCAAGGGACCCTCAAGAGTCTTTTCCAACACTATAGTTCAAAGCATCAATTCTTCAGTGCTTAGCTTTCTTTATAGTCCAACTCTCATATCCATACATAACTACTAGAAAACCCATAGCCTTGACTAGACGGACCTTTGTTGGCAAAGTTATGTCTCTGCTTTTAATATGCTATCTAGGTTGGTCTAGGTTGGTCACTTTTCTTCAAAGGAGCAAGTGTCTTTTTATTTCATGGCTGCAGTCACCGTCTGCAGTGATTTTGGAGCCCAAGAAAATAAAGTCAGCCACTCTTTCCACTATTTCCACTATTTTCCATGAAGTGATGGGACCAGATGCCATGATCTTTGTTTTCTGAATGTTGAGCTTTAAGCCAACTTTTCCACTCTCCACTTTCACTTTCTCAAGAGGCTTTTTAGCTCCTGTTCACTTTCTGCCATAAGGGTGGTGTCATCTGCATATCTGAGGTTATTGATATTTCTCCTGGCAATCTTGATTCCAGCTTGTGTTTCTTCCAGTCCAGCGTTTCTTATGATGTACTCTGCATGTAAGTTAAACAAGCACAGTGACAATATACGGCCTTGACATATTCCTTTTCCTATTTGGAACCAGTCTGTTGTTCCATGTCCAGTTCTAACTGTTGCTTCCTGACCTGTATGCAGATTTCTCAAGAAGTAGGTCAGGTGGTCTGGTATTCCCATCTCTTTCAGAATTTTCCACAGCTTATTGTGATGCACGCAGTCAAAGCCTTTGGCATAGTCAATAAAGCAGAAATAGATGTTTTTCTGGAACTCTCTTGCTTTTTCCATGATCCAGCGGATGTTGGCAATTTGATCTCTTGTTCCGCTGACTTTTCTAAATCCAGCTTGAACATCAGGAAGTTCATGGTTCACGTATTGCTGAAGCCTGGCTTGGAGAATTTTGAGCATTACTTTATTAGCATGTGAGATGAGTGCAATTGTGCAGTAGTTTGAGCATTCTTTGGCATTGCCTTTCTTTGGAATTGCAATGAAAACTGACCTTTTCCAGTCCTGTGGCCACTGCTGAGTTTTCCAAATTTGCTGGCATATTGAATGCAGCACTTTCACAGCATCATCTTTCAGGATTTGAAACAGCCCCACTGGAATTCTATCACCTCCACTAGCTTTGTTTGTAGTGATGCTTTCTAAGGCCCTCTTGACTTCACATTCCAGGATGTCTGGCCATAGGTGAGTGATCACACCATCGTGATCATCTTGGTCATGAAGCTCTTTTTTGTACAGTTCTGTGTATTCTTGCCACCTCTTCTTAATATCTTCTGCTTCTGTTAGGTCCAGACCATTTCTGTCCTTTATTGAGCCCATCTTTGCATGAAATGTTCCCATGGTATCTCTAATTTTCTTGAAGAGATCTCTGGTCTTTCCCATTCTATTGTTTTCCTCTTTGTTTGCACTGATCACTGAAGAAGACTTTCTTATGTCTCCTTGCTATTCTTTGGAACTCTGCATTCAGATGCTTATATCTTTCCTTTTCTCCTTTGCTTTTCAGTTCTCTTCTTTTCACAGCTATTTGTTAGGCCTCCTCAGATAGCCAGTTTGCTTTTTTGCATTTCTTTTTCTTGGGGATTCCTGTCTCCTGTACAGTGTCATGAACCTCTTTCCATAGTTCATCAGGCCCTCTGTCTATCAGATCTAGGCCCTTAAATCTATTTCTCACTTCCACTGTAAAATTGTTATGGGCTTGATTTAGGTCATACTTGAATGGTCTAGTGGTTTTCCTTACTTTCTTCAATTTAAGTCTGAATTTGGCAATAAGGATTTCACAATCTGAGCCACAGTCAGCTTGAGCATAGAGGCCAAGGATGCTGCTACATATCTACCAAAGCATAGCGCAGCTCCTTCAAGAGAAAAGAATTATCCAACCTAAAATATCAATAGGCTTCCCTGGTGTCTCAGATGGTAAAGAATCTGCCTGCAATGAAGGAGACGTGGGTTCAATCCCTGGGTCAGGAAAAATCTCCTGGATAAGGGAATGGCTACCCACTCCAGTATTCTTATCTGGAGAATTCCATGCACAGTACTACTGAGGTTGAGAAATCCTGATTATAAATCCTGATTAAAAATCATGATTATAAAAGTGTTTCTCTTAGAGTGATTCCATCAGGCAGGGTCCTGGAAGGAAGCAAAAGCCTCATCCAACTGGGATCTTAGAAACAAATGAATAAAGAGACGACTTAGAGAGCTATGGGCAATTTGAGGATACAGGCAAGTGATATGAAGGCTCTTAAGATTTATCAATAAAAGAAAGCTGTGACTTCCTCAGGCAAGAGGAATCCAGGGTGTAGAGATAGTATTTCTAGAGCCTTGTGAGATCCGGAGCTTTGGAAAGAAGGTGATGATAGGATTTGTGGTCACAGATTCTGCCAAAACTTAGTACTGAAGCCAGGAGGGAACAAGGAGAGAAGAACCCCAATCTTCCTCTTTCTCCCCTCAAATCTCTTACCAAACCCAGTGGGAAGCCAGGGCACAAAGATGCCCAGGAACTGCAAACTTTAGGGTTGATTCCTCCCAGGGCACACACAGAGCAAGACAGAGAAGCACTAATACTCTACTTACAGAGGATCTGTTGTGGTGGGGGTTGGGTAGAGGAATAGCAAACACAGAATAGACAGCACAGTTAGCTTCTTTTAAAAATCAGGGGGAGTTGATTTGCAGTGTTGTATTAATTACTGCTGTACAGCAAAGTGATTCAGTTATACATAAACATATATATGTATAGAAGCTATATACACATTCTTTTTTAGAATATTCTTTTCCATTATGGTTTATCATAGGGTATTGAATATGGTTCTCTGTTTTATACAGTAGGACCCTTTGTTTACCCATTTGGAATATAGAATCTTGCATCTGCTAGCCCAACCTCCTGCTCTATTCCTCCCCCAATCCCCTTTCTGTTTGCAACCACCAGTCTGTCCTCTATGTCAGTGATTCTCTTTCTATTTCATGGATAGGTTTATTTGTGTAATATTTTACATTTTTTGGTATCATGTGATATTTGTCTTTCTTTCTGAGAGTCATGTTGTTTTTCCCTTTGCATGTTTCTCAGATATCTATAGCTGGTGAAAACATAGCATAGAAGACTAGAATCCACAGTGCCAATATTTGGGTGAGAAGAAAATTACTATTTTCCAGGGTAGTCAACCCAGTTTCCAAGTTATTGTCATACTTAACAACTGTAAGTGGAATCCAAACTGATGCTCTAAATTCTATATTTCACAAATTGCTCATGGCTCAGGGTCAGCTACTGCTGGTTTTGAGGCAGGAATCAGAAGCGGGGCTGATATGGGCCTACTGAAGGCTGTAAGATGGAAGAGGATTAGGGTGTAGCTAAGATTCCATTTGCTGAATGGATCTGGTTTAGGTCTCTCCTACACCTAAGAGGACTAGGATGTAGCTAAGATGGAAGAAGACTAGGATGTGGCTAACAATGTTCCAACCCAGTTTCACTCTTCTCCAGCTGTATCCCCTGGAAAAATTATCAGATTTCCCATTTGCAAAGTGGAGGAACCACATAGAACTAATAGGCGAGCTGCCTGGTACTGGAGAGATTCTCCAGGGACACGTGAACAGTATGAGGCCCTGAGCTGGGGCAAGAGAAACTATTGTTTATGCCAACTGGATATGTGGAAAGAACAGATCAAACCAACCCCAAACCCAAAGCAAAATCCTTATTAGCTGCTGGAATTCTTTAGGAGGTCAAAAAGATGAATTGCACAACTCCACTAACAAAATTAGGTAAAATTAGACTTTATGTTTGAATAAATATTTCTGAATACCAATCATATGCCAGGGAGTATGCCAGGCAACTGAGCATCCAAGGATGTTACAGACAGATTCTCTTTCTTAGGAAGTTCTCAGCCACATGAAAGTTATTCATCGTCTTCATACACGCTATCAAAAGTGTTTCTGTTTTATTTGAATGTTTAATCAATTTAACACGCTCAACTATTATAAAGTTGCCATTCAACAAATCATCTGTCCAGCACCCCTCCAAACTAGCATTCTTGCCCTAGAAGACTAACCTTTCCCTTAGGGATTATAAGCTCTAAGCCTGTGTTGTTGGGATGTTCTCTTCTATCTTCTCTGGCTGCCCTCCATCTGCTCTCTTCTCAAGAGACTTTTTTTTTTTGCTCATCAACTTTATTTATTTATTTATTTTGCATTCTTTTTTTAAAATATAAGTTTATTTATTTTAATTGGAGGCTAATTACTTTTCAATATTGTATTGGTTTTGCCAGTACAACATGAATTTGCCATGGGTGTACACGTGTTCCCCATCCTGAACCCCCATCCCCCTTCCCTCCCCATCGCATCCTTCTGGGTCATCCCAGTGCACCAGCCCTAAGCATCCTGTATCCTGCATCAAACCTGGACTAGCGATTCATTTCATATATGATATTATACGTGTTTCAATGCCATTCTCCCAAATCATTTCACCCTCTCCCTCTCCCACAGAGTCCAAAAGAGTGTTCTATACATCTGTGTCTCTTTTGCTGTCTCGCATACAGGCTTATCATGATTCCTTAAAAAACTGCCTTATGGAAATAGAACTGCCTTATGACCCAGCAATCCCACTACTGGGTATACACACTGAGGAAACCAGAATTGAAAGAGACATGTGTACCCCAATGTTCATCACAGCACTGTTTATAATAGCCAGGACATGGAAGCAACCTAGATGTCCATCAAGAGACATTTTAAAAGTTCTCCGTAGGTGTGTGGATTTATCTCTGGGCTTTCTATTTTGTTCCATTGATCTATATTTCTGTCTTTGTGCCAGTACTATACTGTCTTGATGACTGTGGCTTTGTAGTAGAGCCTGAATTCAGGCAGGTTGGTTCCTCCAGTTCCATTCTTCTTTCTCAAGATTGCTTTGGCTATTCAAGGTTTTTTGTATTTCCGTACAAATTGTGAAATTATTTGTTCTAGCTCTGTGAAAAATACCACTGGTAGCTTGATAGGGATTGCATTGAATCTGTAGATTGCTTTGGGTAGTATACTCATTTTCACTATATTGATTCTTCTGATCCATGAACATGGTATATTTCTCCATCTATTAGTGTCTTCTTTGATTTCTTTCACCAGTGTTTTACAGTTTTCTATATATAGGTCTTCAGTTTCTTTAGGTAGATATATTCCTAATCCCACTGCTGGGCATACACACCAAGGAAACCGGAATTGAAAGATACACATGTACCCCAATGTTCATCACAGCACTGTTTATAATAGCCAGGACATGGAAGCAACCTAGATGTCCATCAGCAGATGAATGGATAAGAAAGCTGTGGTACATATACACAATGGAGTATTACTCAGCCATTAAAAAGAATACATTTGAATCAGTTCTAATGAGATGCATGAAACCGGAGCCGATTATACAGAGTGAAGTAAGCCAGAAACGAAAACACCAATACAGTATACTAACACATATATATGGAATTTAGAAAGATGGTAACGATAACCCTATACGTGAGACAGCAAAAGAGACACAGATGTATACAACAGTATTTTGGACTCTGTGGGAGAGGGAGAGGGTGGGATGATTTGGGAGAATGGCATTGAAACATGTATAATATCATATAAGAAACGAATTGCCAGTCTAGGTTCAATGCAGGATACAGGATGCTTGGGGTTGGTGCACTGGGATGACCCAGAGAGATGGTATGGGGAGGGAGGTGGGAGGGGAGTTCAGGATTGGGAACACGTGTACACCCGTGGTGGATTCATGTTGATGTATGGCAAAACCAATACAGTATTGTAAAGTAAAATAAAATAAAAAAATAAGATAAAAAATAAAAGTTCTCCGAATGTGCATAACACCTCTCTAGTGTCACCTCTCTTCACATGATCCTGATGGTTTTCTGGTTCTTTCCATGGACTCTGAAATTCTTTCTTCCTAGTAACTGCCCTTATTATCAACTTCCCATATTCTAAGTAATGGCTACATTCTTCTGCAATCTCTTGAAAGTCTTCTCCAAGTTTATGCCTCTTTTGGTAAGTTCATCAGAAATGAATGATTAAATTCTGAAAGAAGTGTTTCTCAGATTTCAAGTTTTCTTTTGAAGTATCTTCTCCATGATTTTGCACTGCACATCCCCCCATGCCTCCCACATGGCCCATAGTACCCACAACCCTGGCCTGGTCCAGCTTCTGTTTCAAGCACTGCTACTTTGCAAGTGTGCTACCTAGCACATGAGGTAAAAGTCATGGGATTTGAAAAGAAATAGGTCTGCCTTCTTGAATCTTGGAACCTGACAGAACTCTTCTCCAGGTGCCCTTCTCAGTCATTTTTAGTGCAACACTGTTAAATACTTACCACCCCAGTGGTCCTTTCAATTCTGAATTACCTAGTGGTGTAGCTAGAAATTTAAGGCACTCAAGCAAAAATGTTTGGAATCCATTATGTTTATTTCTAGAGTTCTTCCAATTCAGATGCCATTTAAGTGGCATTCAAATCAGAGAGAGTGAAGAAAACAGAGTGAGAAGCAGGATGTTTCTGATTCCTCTGATCACTAGGGCCAAGTTACTAAAGCAGAGCTGAAACAGTGCTTCATTATCCCCATTTTTTTTTTTTTTTTTTTTTTTTTGCCATTGGTTATCCTTTACGACCTAGACTCTAGCATTTTGAAAAAGGTCTGAGAGAGTCTCAGCCAGAAGCACATTTTTGATGAATGAGATTTTGGAGAACAATACCTTACACATTTGTATTAGTTTTCTGTGGCTGCATAAACTATTACCCCTAAAGTTAGTATCTTAGAACAATAAACATGTAGTATCTCGCAATTTCTGACTCAGGAATTAGGAAGCAGTTTGCTGAATGGATCTGGTTTAGAGTCTCTCCTGAGTTTGTGCTCAAGAGGTCAGCCAACACCTCCAACCCCTGCAGGTGATTAGAAGGATCAGCATCCAAGGTAGCTCACTTCCAACGCTGTTAATAAATGCTGGCAGGAGACCTCAGTTTCTCCCTACATGGACTTCACCATGAGTCTTCTTGAATGTCTTTATTTCTCAGCACTTGGCTTTCCCCAGAGTGATCCAAGAGAGAGTAAAGCAAGTGCTGCAATGTCTTTAATGATCTAACCTTGGAATACACACACTATCATTCCCACTGCTGCTGCTGCTAAGTCGCTTCAGTTGTGTCCGACTCTGTGCGACCCCATAGATGGCAGCCCATGAGGCTCCCCCGTCCCTGGGATTCTCCAGGCAAGAACACTGGAGTGGGTTGCCATTTCTTTATCCAATGCATGAAAGTGAAAAGTGAAAGTGAAGTCGCTCAGTCGTGTCTGACTCTTGGCGACCCCATGGACTATGGCCCACCAGGCTCCTCCATCCATGGGATTTTCCAGGCAAAAGTGCTGGAGTGGGGTGCCATTGCCTTTTCTTGTCATTTCCACAGTATCCATGAACACTAGGGAGCAAAGTCCATTGGAGGCCACCTTGGGTGGCATCTGGGAACTCACTAGACATTTGCCATGTCTAATGGCATTCAAGGTTATCAATAAAATATACATGTGATTTGGTAGTCAATACACAAGTTGGTAATGAACATCATCCTGGAATACTTAAGTATGTTAAAGAGTTAAATTTTCATTACCGACTTCCAAGGCTTGTGAAGCTACAACAAGGTCTAACCAAAGTCCACATGGTCCTGAAATTTCCTTTTCCCCATGTAGTAATAGCATTTCTAGATTTGTTCCTCAGTCATTTAACCTTGAAATTGTGACATGCACTTGTGGGTCAGTTGTAAGTTTTTGTTTCTAACATTTTTTAAGACTAAGAATGTTTTCCTCTTTCAGAAAGCATTATAAATATGGATACAGATTGGCTATTCTTAGGAAGCAGTTTAAACAGCAGCTGTGATTCTGTACTAAATTTTTAAATTTGTTAACATTAGCTTGTTTACATGACCCAGAACCTACAATCTGCTTTTCCAACTGTTTATTTGTACTTGTGTTACACGTTTCAGTCTGTATGTGGTCTTCCCAACAATTAGATGTAGTTTATATTTTATCAAAATCCTATATTCATTTTCTTTTTAGAATCATGTTCTAGGTAAACAGGAATTTCTAAGGCTATGACATTTCAGGTACAATTGGTTCTCAAAAGACCTTTTCCATGTTCTATTAGAATGTCATACCTGGTGTGGCAGGCTTGGGGTGCAAACTTTGGAAGGAATGAGCCAAATGGGAAAGACTATACCTTGGAGTTACAGATTTAGACACTGATTGAGATCATCCGGACACCTCTTCCAGGTGTGAAGAAGTTGGCAGGTCTGTTACTACATTTCCCAGATGCCAGGACTTCTCCACATCACTAGAACCTAAGTTTTCAATCTGTCTATGACATACTATCTCAAAAAGTATTTATCTTTAATTCAGCCACCACAAAACATTCAGAATGTCTGAAATGGAGTCACACTCTGCATTTACCATCTAAATGAACATGATAGTACTGTCTCAAAGCAGCTCTTTGAACTCTGTCTCTAAGAGTTTTGGCTTCAAAGTATAGTGAATACCACTTCCTAGGAAACTCAATGGAAAGCTACGATCTTGAAATCTAGATGAAATAGCACTTACAATCTGAAGGGCTTTCTTTCCCCATTACAAAGCAGCATCTTGAAAACACTGACATGGAAGAAAGAAAGCCTAATGGACATCATAGGAAGAAGCTAAGTCAAAGGTTTGAAAGTACGGAGCAAGTTTCTTAACCATCAGGATGAGGTCATGGATCCTGGTGCAAGTCAGAAAAGTTAGCACAGTCCTCTCAAACAAAGAGTATCATACTAAAAAAAAAAGGCCCAAGAGTCACATGAAAGGGAATCAACCATAGCATCCACTTCAACACAATAGAAATAAACTGAACATCATCTTCCAGAGGAAATCACCTAATGAAATTCATCTGCATGTATTTAATTGAGGTTGTTTAATGAGTCTAAAAAAAATTCTAAATACTGGTAAGTTTTCCTTGGAGAAATAGAATTAAAGTTATTACTCAGTGGAAATTATAATTATTATTACTTACTACACAATCAGTTATTTTGGAAACAAAGCTTGAGAACAATATATTATAAGGAAAAAATAAAGGGAAGCAATAACCCAGAGCCAAACAAGTCAATTACTAGAAAATACATCAATGGGAAATGCTTAAAGTCTGTGAACTTTTGATCAAATACTGTTACATTTTAAGAAGAAACAAACTAGTATATGGTATGTTATACGTCATACATCGTTTAACATGCACTGACGCATTCTGAACAACAGACTGGTTCCAAGTAGGAAAAGGAGTACGTCAAGGCTGTATATTGTCACCCTGCTTATTTGACTTATATGCAGAGTACATCATGAGAAACGCTGGGCTGGATGAAGCACAAGCTGGAATCAAGATTGCCAGGAGAAATATCAATAACCTCAGATATGCAGATGACACCACCCTTATGGCAGAAAGTGAAGAGGAACTAAAAAGCCTCTTGATGAAAGTAAAAGAGGAGAGTGAAAAAGTTGGCTTAAAGCTCAACACTCAGAAAACAAAGATCATGGCATCTGGTCCCATCACTTCATGGGAAATAGATGGGGAAACAGTGGAAACAGTGTCAGACTTTATTTTTTTGGGCTCCAAAATCACTGCAGATGGTGACTGCAGCCATGAAATTAAAAGACGCTTACTCCTTGGAAGAAAAGTTATGACCAACCTAGATAGCATATTCAAAAGCAGAAACATTACTTTGCCAACAAGCTCGATCTAGTCAAGGCCGTGGTTTTTCCAGTAGTCATGTATGGGTATGAGAGTTGGACTGTGAAGAAAGTTGAGCTTCAAAGAATTGATGCTTTTGAAGTGTGGTGTTGGAGAAGACTCTGGAGAGTCCCTTGGACTGCAAGGAGATCCAACCAGTCTATCCTAAAGGAGATCAGTTCTGGGTGTTCTTTGGAAAGACTGATGCTAAAGCTGAAACTCCAGTACTTTGGCCACCTCATGGGAAGGGTTGACTCATTGGAAAAGACTCTGATGCTGGGAGGGATTGGAGGCAGGAGGAGAAGGGGACAACAGAGGATGAGATGGCTGGATGGCATCATGCACTCGATGGACGTTAGTCTGAGTGAACTCCAGGAGTTGGTGATGGACAGGGAGGCCTGGCGTGCTGGGATTCATGGGTTTGCAAAGAGTCGGACATGACTTACTGACTGAACTGAACTGAACTGAAATTATGCATTCTGCATGGAAGCAGTGTCAGGATTTTTTAAAATTAAAGCTATTTTTGGTTTTCAGAGTTTTTAAAAATAGAGAATTAATAGGAAGATGATACATTTTTATGAATTGCATACACTAGGTAAATGCAGTATGGCAGTTTACTAAAGTAATAGAAAACCATACAGAAAAAAAAAGATTGCCTAATCACATGAAGGTTTTCTCTGGGGATTTGCAATCAGTTGAATTATGCTCCACTTTAGGTTTAATCAAATGAAAACTTGAAGTGTAGCAAAAACTCAAATTCTGATTAAAGACAGGAAAGTAGAGGAAGCTACTCGTCTGATTTACTAAACTGCATAGATTGTGAAACAGTTTTTAAGATAATCTGTGTGGTAAGAGATAACCTATTGTCTCATAAAAAGTAGACCAGGAGGAAGAAGTTTTGAAATTTAGTCATGGTTTCATTGTGTAATAACCTGTGACCATGGTGAAGTCACATCTTTTCAACTTGAAGTTTTGTTCTGTAGAGCTGATAAAAAAATTATTCTTTTGCCCATCTTACAGGTCTGGTGTGATGATCCATATACATAGAAATAGTCTGTAAACTCCTAAATGCTGAGGCTACATCAGGAGCAATTTTGAAAGCAAAAGACAGGTGGGACAAAAAGCCAATAAGAACAGAAGAGACCCTTCTCTTCCTCTTTGGAGATTGTGTCTTATTGTTATTTTTCTTTTAACAAAAAGCAATACATGTCTGCATTGGGAAATCATCACAAAACAATGGGGGAAATCATCACGAAACACAAAGAAGCAGTAGAAGAAAATAACCATTTAAATCTCACAATGGCTCTGTTTTGTTCTAACCCACATGTAACACATTTTACACATGGAGAAACTCAGCTTAGAGAGAAAAACTATTGTCCAAGTTCATTGATATGGACTGAATTGTGTCCCCCATCAAAATGTGTATGTTGAAGCTCTAACCCTCAGTGTGATGTTTGAAGGTGAAGCCTTTGGGAGGCTTAGAATTAGGTTCAGATGAGCTCATGGTTAGGGGGGAATATGTCCTAGTCTGATGAGATTAATGCCTTTATAACAGACAACAGAGTGAGCACTCCTCCTCCCTCTCCCTCTCATAAAGAAGACACCACGTGAGCACATAACAAAAGGTAACTTCCACAAGCCAGGAAGAGAGTTCTCACCGAAATCAATCATGCTGGCACCAGGATCTTGGACTTTTAGCCACCAAAATTGTGAGAAAATAAATGTCTATTGTTTAAGATGCACAATCTATTTTGATTATGGCAGTCCAAGCTGTATGATACATTCACATCGCTGGTAGCCCTGAGTTAATACTCAGGTTAACACTCAGGCTCACACTTTTAATCTTAAGATTAAATAAAAATAATGCAATCTACCCACTAAAGTTAAGACATATATAACAATAATAACAATAGCAGCAGCTAAACAATGCTTTAAATGCTTTACATGTATTAACTCATTAAACTCCTACTATAAAGTTTTGAAATTTGTTTTATTATTCCTTTTTTTAAAAATGAAGTATAGTTGACATACAACATTGTTTTAGTTTCAGGCATATAACATAATGACTCACTATTTGTATGTACTATGAACTGATCATCATAACAAGTTTGATTAGCATCTGCAAACATATATAGTTACAGAATTTTTTTCTTATAATGAGAAGAAAAATGTTCTAAGATTTACTTTGCAACTTCCAAATACGCAATGCAGCTTTATCAACTATAGTCACCATGAAGTACAATACNATACATCCTCAAGACTTACTTATCTTATAATTGGAAGTTTGTACCTTTGACTTCCTTCACCCATTTATCCCTTCCACGCTGGGGAACTCATCTTCTGGTATCATACTTTTTTGTCCTTTTATACAATTCATGAGGTTCTCACTGCATGTACCCTGGGGTGGTTTGCCATTCCCTCCTCCAGCTCACGTTTTTCAGAACTCCCCACTATGATCTGTCCATCTTGGATGGCCCTACACAGCATGGCTCAGAGAATCATTGAGTTACACAGGATGCTTCTCCACAAGGCAGTGATCCACAAAGGGGAAAGATCCAGAAGAGGTGGAAAGAATACATGGAAGATCTGTACAAAAAAGATCTTAATGAATCAGATTACTATGCTGGTGTGGTCAGTCACACAAAGCCAGACATTCTAGAGTGTGAAGTCAAGTGGGCCTTAGGAAGCACTGTTGTTAATAAGTAAGTGGATGTGATAGAATTCCAGTAGAGCTATTTAAAACCCTAAAGGATGATGCCATCAAGGTGTTTCACTCAAAACGTCAGCTAATCTGGAAGACCCAGCAGTGGCCACAGAACTGGAAAAGGTCAACCCTCATCCCAGTTCCCAAGAAAGGTAGTACAAAAGAATGTTCTAACCATTGGACAATTGCACTCATCTCACATGCTAGTAAGGTCATGCTTAAAATCTTGCATGCTAGGCTTCAGCATTATGCAAACCAAGAACCTCCAAGCTGGATTTAGAAAAGGCAGAGGAACCAGAGATCATATTGCCAACATTCACTGGATTGTAGAGAAAGCATGGGAATTCCAGAAAAATGTCTACCTTTGTTTCACTGACTACACTAAAGCCTTTGTGTGGATCATAGCAAACTGGAAAGCTCTTAAAGTGATGGGAATACCAGAGCATCTTACCTGTCTCCTGAGAAACCTGTAAGCAGGTCATGAAGCAACAGTTAGAACCCTGTAGGGAACAAATGATTCGTTCAAGATTGAGAAAGGAGTACAACAGGGCTGTCTGCTGTTACCTTGTTTGTTTATCCTATACCCTGAGCACATCATGAGAAATGCCAGGCTGGATGAGTTACAAAGGCTACCCTGGTGGCTCAGATAGTAAACAGTCTGCCTGCAGTGCAGAAGATGGGGGTTTGATTCCAGGGTCAGGAAGACCTCCTGGAGAAGGAAATGGCAACCCACTCCAGTATTCTTGCCTGAAAAATCCCATGGATGGAGGACCCTAGTAGGCCATAGTCCATGGGGTCACAAAGAGGGATGAATTACAAGCTGGAATCAAGATAGGTGAGATAAACTTCAACAACCTCAGATATGTGAATGATACCACTGTAATGGCAGAAAGAAAAAGGAATAAAGAGCCTTTTGATGAGGGTGAAGGAGGAGAGTGAAAGAGCCAGCTTAAAATTAAATACCAAAAAAAATTAAGACCCTGACATTCAGCCCCATTACTTCATGGCAAATAGAAGGGGAAATGGTGGAAGTTGTGACAGATTTCCTCTTAGGCTCTAAAATCACTGCAGATGGTGACTGCAGCCATGAAATCAGAAGATGATTGCTTCTTGGCAGGAAAGCAATGACAAACCTAGAGTGTGTGTTGAAACGCAGAGATATTACTCTGCCAACAATGGTACATATAATCAAGGCTTTGGTCTTCCCAGTGGTCATGTATGATTGTGAGAGGTGGACCATAAGGAAGGCAGAGAGCCAAAGAATTTATGCCTCATACTGTGATGCTAGAGAAGACTCCTGAGAGTCCCTTGGGACAGCAAGGAGATCAAACCAATCAATCTTAAGGGAAATCAACCCTGAATACTTGTTAGAAGGACTTGATGCTGAAGCTGAAGCTCCAGTATTTTGGCCATCTGACATGAACAGCCACCTCATTGGAAAAGTCCCTGATGCTGGGATAGATTGAGGGCAGAAGGATAAGAGGGCATCAGAGTATGAAATGTTTGGATGACATCACCAATGCAATGGACATGAACTTGGGCAAACTTTGGGAGATGGTGAGGGACAGGGAGGCCTGGCATGCTGCAGTCCATAGGGTCACAAAGAGTCAGACACAACGGCGACTGAACAACAACACCTTTGTCCCACCTTCACACCAGCCTCAGGCAACAACTAATATGTTCCCTGTATCTACTGTTGTTTTAGAGTTCACATATAAGTGAGATCATACAGTATTCATGTTTCTTTGTCTGACATTTCACTTAGCATCATGCCCAAGTCTATTCATGTTGTCACAAAGGATAAGATTCCATTTTTAAAATCAGAGAATATTCCATTGAATATAAATACACATCTTCTTTATCCATTTATCTGTTGATAGACATTAGACTGTTTCCATATTTTGGCTACTGTAAATAATGCTGTAACAAATATGGGGGTGCATACATTTTTTGAGTTAGTATTTTTGTTTTCCTTAAATGCATTTCATAGGTGGAATGGCTGGATCATATGGTAATTCTATTTTGATTTTTTTGAGAAATCTCCATGCTGTTTTCCCCAGTACCTGGAACAATTTACATTCCTAACAACAATGCAAGAGGGTTCCTTTTTCTCCACATCTTTGCCAAAACTTGCTATTTCTTGTTTTTCCAATCATCGACATTCTAATAGATGTGAAGAGATATTTCATTGTGGTTTTGATTTGCATTTCCCTGATGGTTAGTGATGTTGAACACCTTTTAATGTACCTGTTGGCCATCTGTATTTCTTTGGGAAAATATATGTTTAGAACCTTTACCCATTTTAAAATTGATTTTTCTGTTTTTTACTATTAAATTGTATGTGCTTAGATGCTCAGTCCGACTCTTTATGACCCCAAGGACTATATCTGCCAGGCTCCTCTGTCCATGGAATTTTCTAGGTGGAAATATTGGAGTGGGTTGCCATTTCCTACTCCAGGGATTAAGTTGTATGAGTTCCTTATATTTTTTTTATATTAACTCTTTAACAGATATATAATTTGCAATTATTTTTCCCATTATGTAGGTTGCCTTTTTATTTCAATGGTGGACGTTCGCTGTACAATTTTTTTAAGTTTGCTGTAGTCCTATTATCATCCTTTAATACACTAGTAAAATAATTTTTCAAACTATTATAAAAACAAAACTCAAAATAAATAACGGGGAATGAATAATAACTCAAGTTGAGATAATCTTTTGACAATGATAGATTGGATTCAACTCTAAGTGAAGATTTTTTGTTTTGGTTTTTATTTTGTCTATAATTAATTCCTAGGCTGACAGTGTTTCCAGAACAAGAGTTTTGTAATTTCATGCTTCAGATACTCATGGTGATAAATTATAATGGTCTTGAAATAGAAGAATCTGGAACGTGACAAGCATAGACACATGGGGCACAAATATTCAAACTGGCTCTAAGAAATTTTTATCTGTTTAGAGACTTAAATTTGAAATTTTGTATGAAAATTCACAATAAGATACCTGACCATCTGGGTATTCAGGACACACACAGCCACACATACCATTAATGATCTGTCTAGAGGATAAATTAGCTTAGTTAAATAAAGACCTTGTTATAACAGAAAAATTGCCATAGAGAAAAGACACACACTTATTTATCAACTTGGAAGATTAAAAGAACCAGAAAAGCATAGTTAGTGGTAATAGAAAAAAAAAATGATATGAAGGAATGAGTGAAAGAAGAGGTCTTATAAAGTTACAATTGTTTTGAGGAATAACATTATGAAGGATCAGTTAAAACTGAATAAATCAAAGATTTGTTTAATCAAATCCACCTCTCCTTTCAAGATTTTCTCCACTGCCTACAAATTTTGTGAATACTATCATTTTAAAATGTTTTGTATATTCTTTATTTTATTTCATAAAATTAGCATTTTAAAGGAGAAAAATCTTATACTAAGCCATTTTTTTTCCATCCTACAAAAAGAATTCTTAAAAATTAAACAATAAGAATGATGATAGTTCCACCAGGTTCAAAACTGATTCATCTTTTGATAATGTGATACTAAGTGCATTAACCAGCAGCTTAAGCACCTAAGAATAAATTCTCCAGTCAATATTAATCCACCAAAAAAGGTAGATTTCTCACATATATAAAACATATTCAACAAATTCATATATTCTTATATTATAGCAAGATAATTTAATCATACAATAAAAGTTCTGAAATACTAAATATTCAGAGCTCTTTTGTAACATTGTAAATTTAAAAGTATGTATTGCATCATACAGTTATTTTACATAAATGGAAGATTTTAAATTCACTAAATGCCTGCTACACAGTGTATAAACTATTACAGATAAACTTTGGGTTCACAGAGATATTATTTTGACTAATAATAAGCATTTCTAACACTTTCATTGCCTAATAACTTTTCCTTTGTCAGGAATTAACATTAGGGGTTTTGAACCAGCCCTACTCTGACTCTTACCATCTATATAATCTCATGTAAACAATTTTGCATCTTTGATCCCAAATCATTATGACAGGCTCACCAGTAAGCTCTAAGGGCATTTTCTGTATGTGGTCATCCATTTTGCTTCGGTAGGTCCACACAATAAACTGACTCTAAGTAAAGTTGATTTTATTCTTTCTGTACAAATAACCATATTTTGCATACTTACATAACAAGAGAGCCCAAGAGGCTGCTAAAAATTATAGCCATGGAAAAGGTACTAAAAGCCTTTATCCTCAGCACAAATCCTTTTTCCTTTTAATTTTTATTTATTTATTTATTTATTCTTTTATTTAATTTTTATTTTAACTTTGTTTTACTTTACAATACTGTATTGGTTTTGCCATACATTGAAAATGAATCCACCACGGGTGTAAACACATATATGATCAACAGGATTGTTAATCTTTATGTTTTTCATTCATTTTCTCCTTTAGTTCATATTATTAAGTAATTCATAATAATGGTAAAAACTCTTTCAAGGTGTAAAAGATGCTTTTATCAACTTCTCTTTTAGAAACAGAAGTAAGGATTTTGCAATAACTAAACTCAAATATTTCCAACTTCTGCACTCCCAAAAAGGGATCAAAAGGATCCTTCATAAGGAAGATAAGACTTGTCAAAATCTGTTTTCTATTTTCCTTAAAACATGCCATTGTCAGAGGTCAAAGAGGCTGCTCTTTTGTGTACAATTTTACCCATGGAATATGTCATCCTGCCTGACACCAGGGGTGTCATAACCAATGGAAGGACCTCTTTTGTATCTTAATATTTCAGTGGAACTGATAAAAAGAAAAAGTCTATTTTAAAGAAACATTTAAGCCATAGTGATTTGGAAATAAACTAAAAAAAAAAAANAAAAAAAAAAAAAAAAAAAAAAAAAAAAAAACCCTAAAGATAAAATAAATCTAAAGAGAGCCTTATTTAAAGTGTTATTAATTTGTAAAACAGAGTTCTGTATTATGAAAATTCCATATATTGTATTACTAAATTAGCTGACGGTTGGGAAAATTCTGGGTGGACATGACCAAGGACATAGGGAGAGACTGTGATGAACTTTTGTACACAGAAATTGCACACAACACTGTCAAGACAGAGTGGGAAAATATGTTGACAGACATTTTTAGCAAAATGTCAAGGATTCATTGCGTAAACAACGTGTGTGCCTTTTGTAAATTCAAGCTCATATCTCAGCGAACTCAGCTGGGTTTTCTCCTTCACAGTGAACTCTTCCCAACAAAATCATCAGTCCCCCAGTTCATTTCAGCCAATACTTTCTGAACAGCCAATATGTGCTTAATATTTGCTGAGACTTATTATTATCTATTAATAAGCCTTCTGTTAGTTCCAGAGGCACATAAAATAAAAGAGTCCCAGTTTTTGTTTTTGAGGACTTATAATCTAATGGGGGAATGTACAGGATAATATCAAGTCTGCTGTATCCTCAAAATATCAAGTATTGAGCCTTCTCGGGGTCAGTTTCCAACAGCATCTCCAAGGAACATCCTCTGAAGGATGTGATCCTCAAAAACTCACACGCTTTAGCCCTCAAATTGATCATAACTTGTTATGGACTTGTCTTCCAATAATTGATTCATTTTCTGCATCCTTTCTGTGGGGTTATCATTTTTTTAAGTTTGATGCTTATTTATACATCAATACCTTATTATAGAGGTTTCCTTTTCCAAAGATTACATTAATTTTTGAAACTTTGGCCCTCTTTCAGGACTTTGCTCAGACTTCCCAGGTGGTGGTAGTGGTGAAGAACCCACCTGCCAATGCAGGAGATGTAAGATAGGCGAGTTCGATTCCTGGGTGGGCAAGATCCCCTGAAGGAGGTCATGGTGACCCACTACAGTATTCTTGCAGAAAATCCCATGGACAGAGGAGCCTGGCAGGCCATGGTTCATAGTGTCACAGTGTGTCAGACATGACTGAAGTGACATAGCAGCAGCAGAACTTTCTTCAGTTTAAATATCAGAACCATTAAGGTAACATCTTCTGTGGACGTCATTAGTGTGTTCAAAAACTTTAGCGTGAGGAAAAGCCAAAATTAGCAGATGTTTCTGGAGATCAGGGTCTTTGTGTCTATCCCAGAAAACTGCCCTCATATGCCTGTGCCAGAGCCTTGGAAATTTTAATAATTTTTTAGGAGTTTCTGATGTCCATGGTCCAAAGACCACACTTTGAGGAACCATATATTACAGAATGCTCCCTCCCAGTGTGACAAACAGCTTTCAGCCTGAAAAGGAGTTAGGTGTTTTGTTGCTGTTTCTTTCTTTTCATAAAGTACACTCATAAGTCAAGCATAACTTTGTCAGACAGCATCCTAACATCTTACTCTCATTCAAAAAAGGTGGACGTGAACTCTGATCCAGCCCACAGTTCTTTGAAATAGAATAAGGAATTAAAATTTTAAATTAAGATTCTCTTTCTGTCTACCAAGCAGCTTTTTCTTCTGACAGTATTGCTGAGCCTCATATACATAAACAAAACTCTATTAACCTCTGAGTAGAACCATAAGCAGAAAATAATAATAACTTTCTGTAGAACTATTATTGTGTGAGAGAGAATAAAAAAGCTCATTTTGGAGATTGGAAAAACAAGTGTATTAACCAATATGTTTTTCCTGCATGTTTTGACAATAAATCAGTTAAACAAACAAAAAAAAATGGAAACCACAGGTTAAAATAGAAAAGGCTAGAAACCCACAGGGAAGTAAAACTGTCAGAAGTTTTCAACAATTTTAGCAAACAATAATAACACAAGAGCCTTTGAAAAAGACAGCAAAGTAGCCCTGTGAATGTGAGCATGGATTTCTCTATAGCTATGGGCACACCAGAGATCAAATTGCCTACATCTGCTGGATCATCGAAAAAGCAAGAGGGTTCCAGAAAAACATCTATTTCTGCTTTATTGACTACGCCAAAGCCTTTGACTGTGTGGATCACAATAAACTGTGGAAAATTCTGAAAGAGATGGGAATACCAGACCACCTGACCTGCCTCTTGAGAAACCTATATGCAGGTCAGGAAGCAACAGTTAGAACTGGACATGGAACAACAGACTGGTTCCAAATAGGAAAAGGAGTACGTCAAGGCTGTATATTGTCACCCTGCTTATTTAACTTATATGCAGAGTACATCATGAGAAATGATGGGCTAGAAGAAGCACAAGCCAGAATCAAGATTGCTGGGAGAAATATCAATAACCTCAGATATGCAGATGACACCACCCTTATGGCAGAAAGTGAAGAGGAACTAAAAAGCCTCTTGATGAAAGTGAAAGAGGAGAGTGAAAAAGTTGGCTTAAAGCTCAACACTCAGAAAACAAAGATCATGGCATCTGGTCCCATCACTTCATGGGAATAGACGGGGAAACAGTGGAAACAGTGTCAGACTTCATTTTTTTGGGCTCCAAAATCACTGCAGATGGTGACTGCAGCCATGAAATTAAAAGACGCTTACTCCTTGGAAGAAAAGTTATGACCAACCTAGATAGCATATTGAAAAGCAGAGACATTACTTTGCCAACAAAGGTCTGTCTAGTCAAGGCTATGGTTTTTCCAGTGGTCATGTATGGATGTGAGAGTTGGACTGTGAAGAAGGCTGAGTGTTGAAGAATTTATGCTTTTGAAGTGTGGTGTTGGAGAAGACTCTTGAGAGTCCCTTGGACTGCAAGGAGATCCAACCAGTCCATTCTGAAGATCAGCCCTGGGATTTCTTTGGAAGGAATGGTGCTAAAGCTAAAACTCCAGTACTTTGTCCATCTCATGCAAAGAGTTGACTCATTGGAAAAGACTCTGATGCTGGGAGGGATTGGGGGCAAGAGGAGAAGGGGATGACAGAGGATGAGATGGCTAGATGGCATCACTGACTCGGACGTGAGTCTGAGTGAACTCCGGGAGTTGGTGATGGACAGGGAGGCCTGGCGTGCTGCGATTCATGGGCTTGCAAAGAGTTGGACACGACTGAACTGTACTGAACTGAACTGATGGGCACAACTATTTGTGTAGTTCTGGAACCCATAAGCCACTCCCAGCAGTCCCAGCAGAGAGGTGAAGGCTCAAATGTAGAGACCAGGGCTCAACATAGGCCCTGGCCAGTCTTTGCAGATGTGCTCGGCACACTTTATTCAAATTTGAATTTAATTTAGCTTAAACGTGATTTATTAAATATATTCTCTCTAAATTAAGTTTAAATAAGCACTTCCAAGGGCTGGCTAAGTTTCGTATGGCTGCTACACAATGTACTTACATTCATCTAAGAGCTTTCACATATGAACTACTTTATAGCAACTTTCTGAGGTGGTGTAATTATTATCCCCATCACTTAATGGCCAATAGAAGAAGGAAGAAGTGAAAATAGTGGTAGACTTTATTTTCTTGGGCTCCAAAATCACTGCAGATGGGGACTGCAGCCATGAAATTAAAAGAGCTTGTTCCTTGGAAGGAAAGTTATGACAAACATAGACAGCATATTAAAAAGCAGAGACATTACTTAGCCAACAAAGGTTGGTCTAGTCAACGCTATGGCTTTTCCAGTAGTCATGTATGGATGTGACAGTTGGACTATAAAGAAAGCTGAGTGCTGAAGAAATGATGCTTTTTACTGTGGTGTTGAAGAAGACTCTTGAGAGTCCCCTGGACTGCAAGGAAATCCAACCAGTCCATCCTAAAGGAGATCAGTACTGGGTGTTCATTGGAAGGACTGACGTTGCAGCTGAAACACTAATACTTTGGCCACCTGATGTGAAGAGCTGACTCATTTGAAAAGACCCTGATGCTGGGAAAGATCGAGGGCAGGAGGAGAAGGGGATGACAGAGGATGAGATTGTTGAATGGCATCATCAACTCAATGGACATGGGTTTGAATGGACTCTAGGAATTGGTGATGGACAGGGAGGCCTGGCGTGCTGTGGTTCATGGGGTTGCAAAGAGTCAGACACAACTGCACGACAGAACTGAAGAATGGAACTGGAGGATTCAACCTGCCTGACTTCAGGCTCTACTACAAAGCCACAGTCATCAAGACAGTATGGTACAGGCACCAAGACAGAAATATAGATCAATGGAACAAAATAGAAAGCTGTTTATAACTAAAATATAAAGCTGTTTATAACTAAACAGCCCCTTAAAAAACTAAGGTCAGTTCCTCAGTTCTCAATGCATTTTACTCGGAAGTGGAGGAAGGTGGATCCAGGATTTGGAAAACCACCAGAGCGTGTATAAGAAATACCCAGATGGACCTACTACCATGCTTTGGCGATCAGTCCGCACTGCGTGGCAGCGTCTCTTCTAGACACGAGAGCACCGGCCTGAGCAGGGCTTTCCTTTCAAACCCAGGTCATATCAATCATCACAGCTCTTCCTCTTTTCTCATCTTGTTCTCAAGTCAGGAGAAATTAGTTCAGCAAATCCACCTGCCAAACAATTCCAAGAAGCAGAGATTTGTCAGCAAGGCTGGCCATCACCATCTTCTCACTTGAGGCCTCTCGACACAGGCAAGGTCCGTGGTGTGTGATGAGAACAGAGCGGTGGCTGCTGAGAGCGGGGTGTGAATGTCACTGCGGCGGCATCACCACCTGCTGCAGATAATTTGCTCCCTGGCTAGTGACGGTGAGAAGTTCCTGGAAGCAATGTGATGTGTGGACGGTGCAGGCTGAGTAAGCCCGGCAGGAGTTCAGCCGCCCAAAGCACAGGACAGAGTTGAGCCAGCTCAGGCTGCAGCCCTCAGCCCTGGTTTCCCCCCACCTCCACCCGTCTTTTCGAGGAGTCAGGTAGGGAGAAGATTCACTGTTAGGTGGGAAGGCATTTTTCTCACCTGGGCTTGCTTGAAAAATCTGCCACCTCATTTTCCTTCCTTTTTTCTGTCCATGTGAATTCAACTTGATGTCAACCCAGCTGATCAAGCTGCAAGGCTCGGTCAGCTATATTAAGTTAACCATGTGTGTATTAAGTTAACCATGCCACCCTTTTTGGATTTTTGTAGACTTATTTGATTCCTTCAATAATAATCCTTTTCCATAGTTCCCATTCCATTTTTTTTTAACTCAGAATAAGAAAGAGTGAAAAAACAAGAACAAACAATGAAACATTGTGTACCATTTCTATCTTTTCTCTTCTTTCTTATTAGTGTTCAAGAGTTTAAATACCAAAGAGGAAAGACATCTTAAAATAAATGGATAAATGGCACTTTACTGATTTCTGTATGCCAAGTTCTGTTAGAATGGAGAACTCTCAGAAGTTGATTTTATATATTTACATGTAATATATATGAATTATAATCACATTTATGTTAAGTGATATATATCACTTAAACCTCAAAGCAACCATATGATATAAACATAATTTTATATTGTTAATATCCCTTACTTACTGATGAGGAAACCTAGGACAAAACGGTGACATTTCTTGCTCATCCCAGGCTAGAAAGCAACAGAGACAGGAAGCTGTCCCATGGGATCTGGTTTCAGTCTATGCTCTCAGCACTACACTCCTCTGTGCCACCATTTTGACCTTCAGCAGAAAACTTCCATCACTTCTCCCAAGAGTACCAGCTTCATGCAGTTGGCAGCATCACTTCAGATGTCTCCACCCATCCTTCCTCCATCCAGCCTGCCAGCCAGCCACCCATCAGTTCTTGCTGAATGCCTCTTTCAAGGCCATCTGCTAGGCACTGTGGATACAGGTAAACAAGACAGGGCCTTTGTGCACCTCATATTTCCCTGGCCACCCAAATGTCCCCTTGGTTACAAGCCCTTCTTTAAATGTGCATTAATACTGCTCTTCCCCAAGTGAAAAATTTCCAATTCTCATAATATTTCCATTCTCACTAGGAGCATGCTGGGATTAAAGTACCATTTTCTGTACCGGAAAGGCACTGAAAAAATATTCAGTCTGTGGGAAAATTAAATCTCTGATTAGATGAATAAAAATACATTCATTCTGAGAACATCTAGTGGGTATGTCTACAAATGTTCTATGGAACAATTAATCTGATTTAGAAATTCCTTCCACACAATCTTTTATCATCTTCCTGAGGCAGAGGTTTTGCACATTTATCACATTGTTTTTTATTTCTTTTAAAATATATTTCTTGTGATGAAATTGAGACATATAGTGTAATAAAAAAAGACAGTGACACTTCAGTTTTCAGCCTCACAACATTGGTTTTACCTTATCTTCATCTGTGTGTGTGTCTGGTGGGGTTATTCTACAGGTTATTACAAAGCACTTGCAGATACTTGGAAATGGGACACAAGAGACTGAGGAAACTGCTTGTAATAATGCAGAAAAAGTTTATGTCCTGAGGTTGTTACCCAAGCCCTCATTAGTCTGCCCATCCTTTACCGTCTTGGCCCCATTTCTTGCAATCATCCCTCCTATGACTTCTGTCCAGTGTTGTTTCATGTTTCCTGCCTCTGTGACCTTGCTCAGCTGCCCCCTCTTGCCTCCAGACCCAGCCCTTCTGCTGTATGTATACATATATCTCTTTTCTCTTGGACATCCCTCCCATTTCCCCTCCCATTCCACCCATGTAGGTCACCACAGAGCATGGAGCTGAGCTTCTTGCACTATATAGCAGGTTCCCACTAGCTATCTGTTTTACACATGCAGCACACATACATCAATCCAAAAATCTCAATTCATCCTCCCTACCCCCATGTCAACACATTTGTTCCCTACATCTGCATCTGTATCCCTGCCCTGCAAATAGGTTCTTGTGTAGCGTTTTTCTAGATTCCACATATATGTGTTAATATACCATATTTGTTTCTCTCTTTGATTTGTATGACACATTGTAGGTCCATTCACATCTCTTTTTAAGTTATCCTTTCACCCTAAGCTCAAGTTTTCAGTTTTCAGTGACTTGTGCTCAGTCACTTCAGTCATGTCCAACTCTTTGTGACCCTATGGATGGTTGCCCGCCAGGCTCCTCTTTCCATGGAATTCTCCAGGCAATAATAATGGAGTGGGTTACCATTTCCTTCTCCAGGGGATCTTCCCGATCCAGGGATTGGACTCAGATCTCTTGCATTGCAGGCAGATTCTTTACCATCTGAGCTATCAGGGAAGCCCAATACATCACTGACTGCAAAGCTAGTGTAGATGCTTCTTTTCCATGGCCTCTTAGCACCCCATCTTCTATTTTAGCAATTCTCGTACTGCCCCGTGAAGCCGCCTCCATTATTCAATGAGACTCCTGACACCAAGGGCCTCGGACCTCATCCTCTTCATCTCTGCATCTTTGATTTTTGACAGATGCTTCTTGATTATAAAAAGGCCCACTAAGAAGCTCTCTCCCAGAATCATACCACAGCCTTAGAATAGGACAAGCCTGCAGAAATGAGAAACAAAGAGATTTAAATTCTCCATAATTGGGTTCAAGAGAAACCATTTTCCCATAAGTAAACACAACTCTTCTCTCTTAGATCTCCTAGGCAGAGTTTCTATTTCTGGCATCCTTTTCTTCTTCATTGCCTTCTAACAGGCAAGCATACATCATCACTCACTGTTGAATGTCCGTACCTTACATGGACCTTCTGTGTCTCACCCAGGACAGGTCCTTTCCCTAGAAATATTCTCCAAGTTCCTAGAACCTCACAACAAACACAATTGCATTACCTGAATGCGTTCTTTTAATTAATTCTTTTTCTTACTCATTGCACAACCATCTTCCCTCTGGATAAGAAAGGAAGGAATAGGCACAGCCTACATTTTAAAGTCTCAAACCATTGTTTATCGCAACACACTGTTTTAGAGACCACCATTGGTTTAAAGGAGGTTTGAATAATCATTTGGAACATATTTTTTCCTGTCAGTTTATGCACACAGCAATAAATCATGAAAAGGCTTTTCTCAAAGTGATTGAGAGCATGACTTACATCACACCTCTAAGTTGCTTTGTCAGAGAGATGTTCCTGGGTTATCAGGAAGGTATTCCTGAGTTCTGAGCATGGGCTGTTTACCCAGCTGTGTCAACACTGTCTCAGAGCATTGGTGAGCTCATACCTTCTGTCTAATTTAAATGGACTGAGTTGGGAGATCATGATCTAAATTCAGTCAACAAGCTGGTAGGAGTCCAGTGACTGTTGTGACACATGACATTTAGAGCCCAGAGAAAATACAGGGATTCCTGGTCTGGTTTCTGTTATTTCCTAAGCCTGTAAGCACTGGGAAAAGACAGCATAACAGACTTGAAGCAAAACAGGTCAAGTAAATTTTATACAGCTATTACATTGGAAAGTGACTCTGTAGGTGACCTGTCTAAACATGCTGAAAGAAGTAAATCACATTCATGGACCATCCTGACCTCTCCTTTGATTTTTGGTGGTGCATTCCTTAAGTCTGAAACCAAGTTTAATTGATGACTGCGTTGTTTAGTAGAATATAAGCATTTTGTCAAAGCTAGAGAGTTATTTCCAAAGTAAAGATCAAATTTTCAAGCCAAGTGAGTTTGTTTCTCTTTTTCTATCTGGATTTTAGTATGTTTAGGCAGATGACCAAAAAAAGGAAGAAATCCATGTCAGGCTTAAGAGGTGTATCATCATGCATCAACACAAATTGCTTTCGGAAGCTGTAAGTCTTTGGGGAAAATTATCCTAAATGAAGCTTCTATAATTATGGAGTCATTTTATCCATGGAAGGATTTGCTTCCTGACAAAGGTGTACTGTCATTTTTAAAAACCCAGTCGTCTCCTAAGTTGATGAAAACAAAGTCATTATGACAAGCATCTTTCCCAAGAGACACAGTAATGCTGTGGAAGCAGTGTTGCCCTTAGATTAAAAAATTTTATGTCCCTATTCATTAATGTCCTTGCCCTCTGTCCTTGACTTGTCGCTTTACCTCTTTGAACCTGTCCAGCTGCTCAATTAAGCTCAGTCTCAGAAAGTCTTCATGACCAAATTTGCAGTCAAGAAAATATTTTGACATTACAGTTAGAAGGGCTATTGGGGCCAGGGGCTCAACTAATACTCTCCAGATTCAATGGAGAAAATGTTATAAACTAGCTGTCAACATATGAATTTACAATGAGAGAAATAAATAATAAGGGCACTGGGATACACAGGTTTTCTGGCCACTGCATGCTCTCTGTACTGACCTCTCCAGGGACGCCACTTTAGTCAGAAAACTGAGCAGCGACTATGGACCCAGAGGCAAAAGTCTTGAGACAGTCTTGAGAATACTTTCTCCCATTCACAGTGAAACCTAGCAACTCATCTGTACTCAGAGAATAAAAGGTTTCTCGAGTGAGGAGATGTTTATTCTCTCCTAACACAATCTCATTGGAGAAGGAAATGGCAACCCACTCCAGTGTTCTTGCCTGGAGAATCCCAGGGACGGGGGATCCTGGTGGGCTGCCATCTCTGGGGTCACACAGAGTCGGACACGACTGAAGCTACTTAGCAGCAGCAGCCATTAAGCATTCAGAAGGACTGATGCTGAAGCTGAAACTCCAATACTTTGGACACCTGATGTGAAGAACTGACTCATTTGAAAAGACCCTGATGCTGGGAAAGATTGAAGGCAGGAGGAGAAGGAGATGAGAAGGACATTGTTGCTGAAGTGACTTAGCAGCAGCAGCAGCAGCAACGCAATCTCTCTCTCTCTCTGTTTCTCTCTTTCTCCCTCCCTCTCCCCTTCTCTCCCTCCCTCCCAGCACAGCTCTAAGTAACACTATCAGGCTTCTTATTTTAGATACCAGTCAATCTAGAAAGAGAAAGAGGAAACAGAGGCAGAAATGATAAACTACAAAGCGCTGTTGATTGTGTGTCAGTTATTTTGGTATCAGTCTATCTCAGGTTAATTTCATACTGCTGCATTACTCACCAGGTTAACTAGAACAGTGTTTGTTAACCTTGCTAACATGTTAAAATCACATGAAAAAGTTTTAGAAATCCTAATGCGCAAGCTATGCCTAAGACCAATTAAAGTCCAATATTTAAGGTGTGGGGCACATGCATAAATACGAATTAAAGCTTCCAGATAATTATATCATGCAGCCTACAGAGAGAATCCCTTCTCCATAGTCAAAGACCTAATTCAAATATCTTTCAGGTTTAAAAGGCTGTATGTCCATAAACTTCTAATAATGCAGACCAATTATTCATGTAATTAATGAATCCTGTAAGGTTTAAATTAGCCTCCATTTTAGCTGTTTCAAATTTTACTACCTTATCAACAGTGTCTGTTTTCCTTTAGAGTTTTCTGTCTTTTCATGTTTCAAAGTAAGTTCAAGTACTTCCTTACACTCCTGACAAGACTGTTTCCTCAAAATATATCTTTTCTCTTGAACTACTTAAATGGTTCCTTTAATTAACCTTCTTTAAAGAATCACTTGGAAAATTTGAAAAAAAGGACATGATGATCTTTCATGCATGAAAGACACTTAACTCATCTTCCTTCTTGTTTCAATACTGTGAACATTCACATGCTGATCTTGTAAGAGCTTTCTGTGTTACTCATTGAAATGTTCAGCAAAGCATGTGACAAAGCCTGTTTTCTTAGAAATACTGGAGGGTGCAGATTCTTGGATCCCACCTCAGACTCACCGAATCAGGCTCTCTGGGAGTGGGGTCTAGAAATCACTATTCTTATAAGCCTCCCAGTGGTGTTTTCTAGAGCACACTCAACTTGGAGAACTGCTGTCTGTATGTGTTCTCTCAATGTGCTGCCATCTTTTTTGTAACTTCCCAGAATGCAGGATCAAGGTCTGTTTCTATGGGTTTGTCCTGATAACATTCCTTATTACTTGATTATCCTTTTCTTTTTTTTTTTAATTTTTATTTTAACTTTAGTTTACTTTACAATACTGTATTGCTTTTGCCAAACATTGACATGAATTCACCACAAGTGTACATGCGTTCCCAAACATGAATCCCCTCCCACCTCCCACCCCATAACATCTCTCTGGGTCCTCCCCATGCACCAGCCCCAAGCATCCTGCATCCTGCATCAGACATAGACTGGTGATTCATTTCTTACATGATAGTACACATATTTCAATGCCATTCTCCAATCTCATCCCACCCTCTCCCTCTCCCCCAGAGTCCAAAAGTTCACTCTATAGATCTGAGTCTCTTTTGTTGTCTCGCATACAGGGTCTTCATCACCATCTTTCTAAATTCCATATATATGCGTTAGTATACTGTATTGGTGTTTTTCTTTCTGGCTTACTTCACTCTATATAATCGGCTCCTTTTCTTGGCTCTTTATTATTTTAAAAATGCATTAATTTATCAAGCCCCAGACTGTATTTCATCCCAGAAGTTTTCACAGAGGAAGATCAATTTTCATTGAGTGTTATAGATGGACCAATATTGAAATGATGAATATTGACAAATAAAATTGGAACACATGGAAAATCATTCATAGTAGACTGTCAAGGGTTGACTTCATGAGCAGGGATCAGAAGCAGAAAATAGCCAGTTGCTTTTGCATGGAAGAAATTAGGACAGCCCAGGAGTAAATGTTTTTTCTTATGCCACCACAAAGGAAATGAGGGCAAGCTGAGGAAAATTTCTCTGAATTGTATTATATTGCATATTCTGCAAAGCTGTGTTAAAATTAACTAAAGCATGGGGAAAAACTCCAGAAAGTCATAGCTAAGGGCAAAAATGAACCTTCTAAAAAATAAAAATAATAACAAGCACTCTCTGTTGACCAAGTAAAATTGCGTGACTGCTGTGGGTTTTATGGCTTTTAGAATATGTTACTTACTGTGTGTGTAAATGTGTGTTTTTAGTTATGCAAATACATTTTGTGGTCTGGGGTTATAAATCAAATGTATAGTCAACTTTAAAATGAAGTGGTGCCCATGCTAAGAAGTAAACTGAGGTTAAAAAGAAGACATAAATCATAACCATGAAAAGAGTGATAAAGAAACATGGAAATGTCACTTTGAAAGAAAAAAAAGTGTTAGCAAATTAAAATAAAGACCTTTAAAATGAAGAGAAACTAAAGAGCTTCTTGACAAGGGTAAAAAAGGAGAGTGAAAAAGCTGGCTTAAAACTCAATATTCAAAAGACTAAGAATGTGGTATCTGGGCCCATCACTTCAAATAGATAGGGGAAAAGTGGAAACAGTGACAGATTTTATGTTCTTGGGCTCTGAAATCATTGTGGATAGTAACTACAGCCATGAAATGAAAAGATGTTTGCTCCTTGGAATGAAAGCTATGACAAACCTATTAGTGTATTAAAAACCAGAGACATCACTTTAACAACAGATTCGTATAGTCAAAGTTATGATTTTTTCCAGTAGTCATGTATGGATGTGAGAGTTGGACCATAAAGAAGGCTGAGAGCTGAAGAATTGATGCTTTTGAACTGTGGTGTTGGAGAAGACTCTTGAGAATCCCTTGGACAACAAGGATATCCGACCAGTCAATCCTAAAGGAAATCAGTCCTGAATGTTGATTGGAAGGACTGATGTTGAAGCTGAAGCTCCAATACTTGGCCATCTGACACAAAGAGCTGACTCATTGGAAAAGACCCTGATGTTGGGAAAGATCGAAGTTAAAAGGAGAAGTGGGTGGCAGACAATGAGATGGTTAGATAGCATCACTGACTCAGTGGACAGTAATTTGAGCAAACGCTGGGAGACAGTGAAGGACAGAGCTTCCCAGGTGGCACTAGTGGCAAAGAATCTGCCTGCAGTGCAGGAGATGTAAGAGACTCGGGTTCAATCCCTGGGTCAAGAAGATCCTCTGGAGAAGGACATGGCAGCCTAGTCCAGTATTCTTGCCTGGAGAATTGCATGGACAGAGGAGCCTGGTGGGCTACAATACATGGGGATCTCAAAAAGTCAGACATGACTTAGTGACTGAACAACAACAAAATGTGCCTGAAACTGAAACAAATTTTCACTGAATCTTCAAATGGTAATTCAGACAGTCTTCAGTGAAAATTTGTTTCAGTTTCAGGCACATTTTGTTGTTGTTCAGTCCGTGTGCTGCGATTCATGGGGTCGCAAAGAGTCGGACACGACTGAGCGACTGAACTGAACTGAACTGATATATATATATTTAAGTTAAGCTTAAAAAAGCAGAATGTGGGCAACATGATTCCAAAAGCTGACATATAATACAAGTAAGTTCCCAAGAAAAAAAGTATAACCCAATGGACAGCCTGTTGTCTCATAAGCTTGTGAGGCTCATAAACAAGAAGAAAATTCTAATAATTACTGCTTCAATTTCATAAGAATGAAATATCTTCATAATTCTAAGAGGCTGTGAATTTGATATTCAGGGAC
The DNA here is from genome assembly GCA_006410935.1 of Redunca redunca. Lineage (NCBI taxonomy): Eukaryota > Metazoa > Chordata > Mammalia > Artiodactyla > Bovidae > Redunca > Redunca redunca. Next base: position 637,141 of record SJYQ01001727.1, on the reverse strand, counting down.
CCTCAGCTGAGCATACTGTTAAATAATAAATCATTAATGAAAACTAACACCACCTTTATTAAAACAGACAATGAATTATTAATGACAGCTAAATATCTCCAGAAAGAAAGGAAAGACTAACTAATGGGAAGTATTCTGTTGCATGAAGGAAAGTCATCATTTAGAAAAGTTTATTATTTGCATGATTTTGAAACAGTCTTGAGCCCAAATGCAAATCTGAATAGTTTCTGCTATGGATCTGAACAAAACATAAAAGTAGAATTAAAAGAAGTATGTTCAGACAATAGATGTTAAAAATTAGGTTTGAAAAACAAACTCACTTTGCAAGTAGATTTAAAACAGAGTACAAAGTTGTCAGAAGTTTACATGATTTTCTCCTCTATGTATATTAAGGAGAACTTCTTAATATTAATATATATCAAAGATCTACAACATCAGAAATGCTTAAAATATATTTGTAAGACATTAGTTAACAACAATTATCCTGGAGAGAAAACTTAGGACTGGGATGAGAGGCAGGAAGAAAATCTGCTCTCCATTTGAATTGCCTTCCTTTTCTCCAAGCTGCCTATCCACATGAGCTGAGACCTTCCTGCCTTTCATCTTTCCCTGATTCTGAGAGCAGTTTTAGTCTGAAGAATGAGGGATTTGTTGTGTATTGCTGCATAAGAACTTACCTCCAAATTTAGAGGCTTAAAATTATAAACATTTGTTAGCTCACAGTTTCTGAAGGCTGGGTAAATCTGGTTCAGAGAATCTCTGGAAGTTGCAGTCAAGATGCTGACCAGGCCGCAACTTTCTTAAGGCTTGACTGGTCTGTGGGACTCTTTTCTTAGTTCACTCATGTAGCTGTTAGTTTTGGGCCCCAGTTCTTGGCCCGAGACTTCAGTGTATCTATCACCTGTAAACCCCTCTCTAAGGCAACTAGCACATGGCATCTGACTTCCTTTCTAAGGAGTTGTTTAAGAGAGAGTGAGCCATGAAGACAGCTGCTTATCTTTTATAATATAATCTCAGACAGTGCATCATCACCTGTATCCTATTGGTTACACAGATTGGCCCTGGTAAGATGTGGAAGGGGTGAGATACTAAGAGGGGATCACTGGGGCTATCTTGAATGTGCCTACCATTAACACCATTTGACCTGTAGTGTTCTAGTCTAAACTTCTTCACCATTTGGATTGTTAGTTCCTTGAGAGCAGGGCTCAAGTCATGTGTGCATGGGCTTAGTTGTGTCTGACTCTTTGTGAAACCATGCACGGTAGCCCAAGAGGCCCCACTGTCCATGATCCTTTCATTTATCTAGTTTGCCTCCAAATGACTTAGGGGAGTTCTGGGATGCTTTCATTCACTCCCTCTTGGTTCCTTCCAAATCTGTATAATCTTAATTTAGGGAGGAAAGCAAAGTTTCTGATCCCATGTGTATTAGATGGAAATAAACAGTGCAGGAGATACAAGAGATGTGGGTTCGATCGCTGGGTCAGGGAGATCCCCTGGAGAAGGAAATGGCAACCCACCCAAGTATTCTCATCTGGTAAATCTCATGGACAGAGGAGCCTTGTGGGCTTTAGTCCATGGGATCACAGAGTCATAACTGACCGACCAATTGAGCATATGTGATGGGACATGAAAGAGTAATTGAAAATGTAATTCAGGTTTTAAAAATTTATTGAAACTTTAATGGGTAGTTTAATGAAGTAAGATATTTCCTTTTTCTCTTGAGATGTCTTTTCTCATATCTTGGGATAATCTCCCATCCAGATCTCCTATATCTGTGTATTTAGTCATTCATTTGTATTCGACTCTTTGTGATCCCATGGACTGTAGCCCACCAGGCTCCTCTGTCCATGGGAATTCTCCAGGCAAGAATAGTGAGGTGGGTTGCCATGCCCTCCTCCAGGGGATCTTTCCAACCCAGGGATCAAACCCAGGTCTCCTGAACTACAGGCAGATTCTTTACCTTCTGAGCCTTCAGAGAAGAAAAGTTAGCTTTAGTCATACTGAAAAATTATCATTGTTTGCTGAAGATCCATGCATATAGCTTCTGGGGGGAATACTGTGATAGGAACTGAGAACTTTCTCTTGCAAGAACAGTGTAATTAGATCATCTCTGGTATAACCACACCCTCACTGAACACCACTGCTGATGATATTTGGAGCTATTTTAAAGGATGTAAAAGTGAGTGGACTTTATATAGACTAACAAGTGAATATACAACTGTTGAAATATTGCTCAAATTCTTTTTAGCTAATGAACTGTCTTGGATTTTCCAGTGTTCTAGGGCATATGTCTTCATCTACCTCTTCAACTCCTTCCTTGTACCATTATGTAGATTTATTTCAAATATAATTCCAAGTTTTCCTAAATCTACAGAATGACAGAATAAGCAGCAATCATACTCTAGGTGACATTGCAAAACATTTTAAAAATTCTGTGACAACAGCAAAGGTCAAAAATTCTGTTTAAAAAAAGAGGAGGAAGAATATTTACCTACACAAAATAAGTTATGTCTTATACTAAATTGTCAAGGCTATGGTTTTTCCAGTGGTCACGTATAGATATGAAAGTTGGACTGTGAAGAAAGCTGAGTGCCTAAGAGTTGATGCTTTTGAACTGTGGTGTTGGAGAAGATTCTTGAGAGTCCCTTGGACTGCAAGGAGATCCAACCAATCCATTCTAAAGGAGATCAGTCCTGGGTGTTCTTTGGAAGGAATGATGCTAAAGCTGAAACTCCAATACTCTGGCTACTTCATGCAAAGAGTTGACTCATTGGAAAAGACTATGATGCTGGGCCGGATTGGGGGCAGGAGGAGAAGGGGACGACAGAGGATGAGATGGCTGGATGGCATCACCGACTCGATGGACAGGAGTTTGGGTGAACTCCGGGAGTTGGTGATGGATAGGGAGGCCTGGCGTGCTGCAATTCATGGGGTCGCAAAGAGTTGGACACGACTGAGTGACTGAACTGAACTGATACTAAATTGATGGCCAATAAGGAATGAATGACTATACACACCATACCTTAAATCTACCAAACCATCAGGATGCTGACAGAAACAGTACAACACAAGATCCTATTTCTCAGTCCTAAATATCAGTTATTGAAGGAGCTTATCTGCTTATTATTGAAATAGCCCCTCTTTTAAAAGAACCACTTTTATCATTTTCAAAGCACTTTACATTAATTGTCATTTCATCCACTGAACAATTTAGGAAATTGACACTTAGACCTAATTGTTTTCTTCTTCTTGGGTTTCCTATGAGTTTTCTAATGTATTCAAGTACACAATAAGAATGGGAGCTTTTTTTGGTACAACTTCCTTACATGTATAGTTTATGACATTAATGATATGTCATTAAAAAGATACAAAAAAGAAAAAATACAAAAAAGAAAAAATACAGAAAGACATAAATATAAACATACCTGAATATATATATTTTCTATTCTGTATAAGCAATTTTTTTTTTCTATATGTGTGTATTCACTTACTCAGTCATGCCCAACCCTTTGTGGCCCCCATAGACTGTAGCCTGTGAGGCTCCTCTGTCCACGGAATTTCTCAGGCAAGAACACTGTAGCTGGTAGACATTTCCTTCTCCAGGGATCTTCCTGACTCAGAGACAGAACTCGATTCTCTTGTGTCTTCTGCATTGGCCGGCATGTTGTTTACCACTAGCATTGGGAAGCCCGATGGAAATTCATGGAAGTAATGTAACATTAGCCAGTGTATTTTCAGTCCTTAAAATGTATCAGGCACAAAGTAAGTGCTTAATAATTGTTTTTTAAAGAATGATTGAATAATTGGGTTTTACCAAAGGGTTATGATTCTGGTTATGATTCTGCCTGTCTTGATGAGATATTTTGGGGTCATCACACCTACACCAGTGACCAGGGGAACTTTGCTAAAGGGACATTTAGCAATAATGTTTAGGTTGATAAAGTGCTTTGTTCATTCTAGAAGACATTACCAGTCTTTTGTTTCAGTTGATTTGACAACAGTCCTACAAGAATAGTATTAATAACTTCATTGGATGCATAAAGAAACTAAGAAACAGAGTTTTTGAGTGATTAACTTAAATTCATAGAGCTGATAGATTTCTGAACCTGGATGAAAATTGGAGTTTCTAAGTCACATTCTTTTCACAGCATGCTATGGCATGTAATGGAATATTGACCTTGACTGAAAAAAGCATGAACAGAAATTCATGGGTCTTTATAGTTATGTTGTCAATGGATTGGAACCAGAAGAATAAAGTACTATGATGAATTTGCTATTTAGAATTAAGCACAGAGACAAAGAAGAAAAAAAAAAAAACAAGATTAAACAAAAGAATATATTTGGGAATGCCAATCCTGGCAATGAACAATGTCATAAATAAACTAGCAAACTATGGTGAGGACTCCCAGGATGCAGCACATAAAAAAAACATAAAACTAACATGCTAATGAAAAAGTCATGAGCAGCTAGGCCAGTTCCTCAGCAACAGATCCTTTTGTAAGTAATTAAAATGTCTCAAGTATGAAAATAACAGCCCAAGTGTGCAAGAAAGTGAGGAAAAACAAAGAGACTAAACAAGTAGACTCTTTAGGGAAGATAAACAGAAGACTTGAATACCAGCTTCTAGAATTAAGAACCTCCAAAGAATCTCTCTATACTCCTCAAATGAAGCCTCCTTATCCTCCGATTTTAAATGAATTCTATCAATAAGTACTTTTGGATATGAGTTCTTCTGACTAGAACTTCCTGAGAGAGGTGGAGCCATGGTATCATCTTATACTACCACATTTCCACTGAGACCCCAGTAATGTGATGGTACAGGAAGCACAAATTTCATTTTTCTTTGCCTCTCCAACCTGGATGAGAAATATTTTCAATTTATATTCATGAAAGAATATTTCAGGGGAAGCCATCCATAATATTGGTACATCTTACTCTATTACATTTGCCACACTCCATCTACTCTTGCGTTCATTTGTTAGGTCAAAACATACTTGTTGAGTGCCTAATATGTGGCAGGAATTAATGAACACAACAGACAAACACATGTTTTCAATTAAGTGGGTGGAGATGGACAAAACCTATAGAGTATATTTTGGTAATATGCTCTATAGGCCACCTTTTCATACATATTTCAATGTTACCATCTTTACCACAACCATTGCTGTCTGTCTTCCTTTGAAAGTGAAAAGAAAAGTGAAAGTGTTAGTTGCTCAGTCTTGTCCGACTCTGTGATCCCATGAACTGTAGCCCACTAGGCTTCTCTGTCCACAGAATTCTCCAGGCAAGAGTACTGGAATGGGTAGCCATTTCCTTCTCCAGAGGATCTTACAACCCAGGAATGGAACCCAGGTCTCCCTCATTGCCAGTGGACTCTTTACCAACTGAGCCATCAGGGAAGCCCCCTATCTCCCTTTAGTGTCTCTCAGTCATCAACCTGCTCTACATCCATCCCACCACTATCAGATCTCCAATTTCCTTCTTCCTCACTCCTATACACAGCCTTTGAGTATACAGAGTCTTCAAAGTTCATTGCATATCCCACTCAGTTTAGATCCCCAAGTCTAATACTGACCTGAAATTTGTTATGCTCAAAGCCAAGTTTATACACCATGACCCTCATTTCCCCGATTATAATTGACTGGTTCAGGGATGGACACTTGTTCCATGTTGAGTTAATTGGATGTGAATTTCTTATCCATTGATTGCTGACTGAATGAATTCTTACTGTCAATGGGATCAAGTGACCCAATGTTTTGTCAGCGGGATATGAAAAGAAAAAAATTAAACTCACTGGTGAGCATCTACATATGATAATCTCTAAAAATCCCTGAATTCTCCACTTATTTCAACACTGTAATAAGTATCAAAATATTTGACGTCCAAATTTGCCTCAAAATCCTACAGTGTTTATTTGGTTGACTAATGAATGTATCTGAAATCCTCAGTGATCATTCAGTTCTTAAGTCTGTGAGGCCACTTTTGAGATCAAGGACACTTGTGAGATTTATTTTCCCCCTGAAATCTTATGCCAGAAACACAATATGCTTTTCTACATTCTTTAATGTCTACCTGAGCCATTCTATCTCTTATAATTCTTATTCCAACTCTACCCTAGAATTTTAGGTACAGGTGTACTTATTGCAGCTCTTGATTTTCTTTCTCCCTTGAAAAAAGTACAACATATACAAGCAGAAATAAACTCATTAAAGTAACATTTTGAAGGATTACTTCTTTTAACATTTTATTCTTTATACAAGCATAATAAGCAGGTCAAATAATCTACAAGAATGCTTAGAGGGGTGCCTTATCTCAAGACATTTTGAAGATAATAAAAATAGAACTCTATTCTTTTTCTTTATGATAAACATGTTGAATAATTATATTCATCAGAGATTCAGTAGAGGAGTCATTTGATATTAATTTATAATACTTTCTCATATGAAGAACTGGTGGGCACTTAAACATTAAGAAAATTGTCTGATTTTTCTGGTGCAAGTTTTTTCCTCCAAATTTCATTGATTTTCTTTTGTCCAACTCTGTGTCATCCCATGGACTGTAGCCCACCAGGTTCCTCTGTCCAGGAATTTTCCAGGCAAGAATACTGGAGTGGGTTGCCATTTCCTCCTCCAGGAGGTCTTCCCAACTCAGGGATTGAAGCATATCTCTCTGGATCTTCTTTCAGGTCCTACACTATTCTGCAACAGTAAGCTTTGTCCTTACTCAGGGCCTTTGTGATTATCTGCAAAAATTCTTAGGTTTTGCTTATGCACTTATTGAAAATTATTCTTTTGTGTAAAAAGAGTACAGTTTGGGGTCCATCTTGAGTGTTTTGGTAGAAACCAGAATGGAGCTCTTTCCAAGAAGAGCATAATTAGATATTCCCCTGGAGCAGAAGCTCAGGGCTGAAACAATCAGAATTTTTTCTGAAGCTGCCATAGTATAGACTATACAAGTGCTCAGATCTTTTGTCTTTTATGAGTTTTTTTTTTTTTTTTTTTACTATTATGGAGAAATAGATTTTAAAAAAAGCAAATTCTCTTAGAATAAGTAGTTATAGAACTTCAAATAGGTTACAAAATTTTTATAGCTGTGATTTATTATTTCTCCTTCTTGCATAAGGGTAGCTAGAAACTGCCCTTTAAGTTCTGCTGCCTATTTTATTCCTTTAGGCAAGTCTTACCACATATTAATCCTTTGTTCTGCGCTCCCATTAAATGGAAGTACACATCTAATTAGAGGACAATGAGTATAAAAACCAGTTTACGTGAAGTGGTTTCAGAATTATTTGCACTTCTGAGGCTTTCCAGAAGGAGGAAATCTATTTCAGTGGCTCCCTTCAAACTTTTGCTATACTTTCTTAGCACATCTGGGTTTTATGTGACAATTCAGGGAACAGTTTAGGGCAATGCTCTTCACAGGCCTACATCTAAATACCTTTAAAATCAGAGGATAATTAAACAATAGAGACTTTTATAGAGATAGCCCAAATGACAAACTTCACAATACACAGGAGTGTATATATTTATCAATTCAAAAAGCTCTCTTAACATGAAGGGAATTATGCTTTTGGGTTGAGTACCTCTTTAAGTGTCCCTCAGTCTAGCTTGTGCCCTAATCTAAGAGAGTGACAAGACATAATACCTAAAGAACACAGTTCTTATGTAAGATGATCTTGGATTTAATTTGATACACTACCTGTGTGGTTTTGGACAGGCAGAATGAAATCTTTGTGCCAGTCTCCTCATGGAGTTTATAATGTCTTAAGTCATTTTGCTTGTGTGTGTATTAAATTAGCAAAAATGTATGGGATTGTGTTAAATATAGATTGTGGCATATTTTTGGAATTCAATAAATATTAGGTTATTTTTCTTACACTTTTTTCTCAGAACTTTAGAAACCAGGGGTGAGAACATCACAAAATAACAAATGGTTCTATTTATCCTAATAGGTGCCAATAAGCAAAAGTATCCAAATGAACCATTTTATTCAATAGATCCACTTACTGAAAAAAGATTCAGAATTCAATTTATGGAGCAAGGATTTGTGAATACCCAAATTTATACTCTTATCTGTACATTGTCAAGTGAGACTGATATCACCCTTCACATTGAACAACCAGGGGGAATTCGGTGTAGAGCTTTTAGACAAACTGCTATCTGGTTCCTGAGGCCATTTTCTGAAGGGGATATCCAAAAATAAATTATTATTTTACTTTCAAAAGCCAAGGTTTATATAAGGTTCAGCATACTTTACGGACATTCAGGGAGATACTGACATGCTAAGTCTAGGGTTTGGTTTGAGAATCTACATTTTTGATTACCCAGGTGAGTCATATCCAGGTGATCCTTAGGTCACACTTTAATAAATTGCAATATACAGCTGCTGACCAGGGGAGTTAAGAGCAAAATACTGATAAACTCTTGGTCATGAATTTTGTTGAAGGATTGTTACCTGGTACGATGTTCCACAAATATTTGCCATGAGTTAGGAAAGTGTCTTTTAAAATTAAAACCATTCCTCAAATTGTCATCCGCCTATTTATATATTCTCGCCTAGACTGAGAGAAGCAGATTTCTGGTCCTAATGTGGGTGAGCCTTATTCAATCAGCTGAAGAGGTGAACATAACAAAAAGGTTGAGTAAGAGGGAACTCTTTCTACCTGACTTCTTGAGGTGGAATATTGGTGCTTTATGGCCTTTGGATTTCAGCTGAAGCATTTGGCTCTTCTTCAAACTTGCTAGCTTTCAAACTGAAACTCACACCATCAGCTCACAAGACTCCCAGACTTTCAGACTTTGACTGGAGCTGTACATCAGCTTTCCTGGGTTTCCAGTTTGCCAACTGCAGATCTTTGGACTTCTCAGCCTCCATAATCACATGAGTAACCGCTTTTAAATCTGTCTCCCCATCTCTCTTTCTCTGTCTCATATCTATATCTATGCCTGTATCTCTGTATATATGCCCAGTACTTTGATATATTCAAAGTACTGAGAAAACTGCTAGCCAAGAACTACACCTGGCAAAATTTTCTTCACAAATGATGGAGAAATAAAGACTTTCCCAGATAAAAATTGAAAGATTTTATCACCATCAGACCTGTCTTACAAGAATTGCTAGATGGAGCCTTTTCAGTTGAAAGAGAGACTAGAAGAAAATAATAATCAACAAAACTGAGTTAGTTTCTTTAAAGGTAAACAAAACTGACAAAACTAGCTCAATTAAAGAAAAAAAGATTGAAATAAATGAAATCAGAAATAAAAGAGACATTACAAATGACACCACAGAAATACAATGGATCAGAAATGACTACTATGAATAATGATATGCCAACAAAATGGATAACCTAGAAGAAATGGATAAGTTCATAGAAACATACAACGTACTGAGACCAAATTGTGAAGAAATTTTAAAATATGAACTGACCTCTAGTAAGGAGATTGAATCAGTAATCAAAAACCTCCCGCAAAGAAAAGTCCAAAACCAGATGTCCTTATTAATTCTACCAAACATTTAAAGAATAATTAACAGAAATCCTTTTAAAACTCTTCCAAA
>SJYQ01001727.1:614380-624937 GCA_006410935.1 Redunca redunca | reverse complement strand
ACAAGCTGGAATCAAGATTGCCAGGAGAAATATCAGTAACCTCAGATATGCAGATGACACCACCCTTATGGCAGAAAGTGAAGATGAACTAAAAAGCCTCTTGATGAAAGTGAAAGAGGAGAGTGAAAAGTTGGCTTAAAGCTCAACATTCAGAAAATGAAGATCATGGCATCTGGACCCATCACTTCATGGGAAATAGATGGGGAAACAGTGGAAACAGTGTCAGACTTTATTTTTTTGGGCTCCAAAATCACTGCAGATGGTGATTGCAGCCATGAAATTAAAAGATGCTTACTCCTTGGAAGAAAAGTTATGACCAACCTAGATAGCATATTGAAAAGCAGAGACATTACTTTGCCAACAAAGGTCTGTCTAGTCAAGGCTATGGTTTTCCAGTAGTCATGTATGGATGTGAGAGTTGGACTGTGAAGAAAGCTGAGCACTGAAGAATTGATGCTTTTGAAGTGTGGTGTTGCAGGAGACTCTTGAGAGTCCCTTGGACTGCAAGGAGATCCAACCAGTCCATTCTGAAGGAGATCAACCCTGGGATTTCTTTGGAAGGACTGATGCTAAAGCTGAAACTCCAGTACTTTGGCCATCTCATGTGAAGAGTTGACTTATTGGAAAAAACTCTGATGCTGGGAGGGATTGGGGGAAGGAGGAAAAGGGGATGACAGAGGATGAGATGGCTGGATGGCATCACCGACTAGATGGACGTGAATTTGAGTGAACTTTGGGAGTGATGATGGACAGGGAGGCCTGGCGTGCTGCAATTCATGGGGTCGCAAATAGTCGGACACGACTGAGCAACTGAACTGAACTGAACTGATGGTGGTGTGGAGCATCTTTTCATGTGTTTGTTAGCCATCTGTAACAAAATCATAGTGACTTTAAATGAATTCATTTAAGTTCCTCTTCACTCATTTATTCATTCCATATGCATACGCAGAAAGGAAAGGAAAGAATGTGTGAGTTGTTTACTACTCTCTGACTCTTTATGAACCCATGGACTATAGCCCAACAGGCTTCTCTGTACATGGATTTCTCCAGGCAAAAATACTGGAGTGGGCTGCCATTCCCTTCTCCAGGGGATTTTCCCAAATCAGGGTTTGAACCCAGGTCTCCTGCATTGCAGGCAGATTCTTTACATCTGAGCCAGGGGTCATGTTGCATCTGAGTTAGGCCTCTCTCTAGCTGACTCCCATTCAGTTTTTAAGCTCAGGTGGATGGAGGGACATTTGGATTCAGAGAATCAAGAGAGAAGCTGAATCTCTCTACTGTGGAGTATCTGGAAGGCAATTTTAACATGTAAAGAGTTCACCACCACTAACCTCACTCTTCGGAGAAGGTGATGGCACCCCACTCCAGTACTCTTGCCTGGAAAATCCTATGGACGGAGGAACGTGGTAGGCTGCAGTCCATGGGGTTGCGAAGAGTCGGACACAATTGAGTGACTTCACTTTCACTTTTCACTTTCATGCATTGGAGAAGGAAATGGCAACCCACTCCAGTGTTCTTGCCTGGAGAATCCCAGGGACGGGGGAGCCTGGTGGGCTGCCATCTATGGGGTCGCACAGAGTCGGACACGAATGAAGCGACTTAGCAGCAGCAGTAGCAGCAACAGCCTCACTCTTGAAGCCGATCAGAGGCATTTCTGGGTGATGCATGACCAACAAACTTTTGAGAACTATGCTGTCTTAATTCATATCTCACACATTTATTTATTAGAAAGTTCTATTAGAATTGTTCTAAAAGATGGAATACAAATAGAAGGATCTTACAAAGCCAACAAAGGAAACAGAGATAAATGGTACAGATTTGAGTCTAGAGAAGTGATACTCAGTGCATTTGGATGTCATGAAAAATCAGACAAAACGAGAAAGAAAAATCAGAACATTTGACTATATCCATGTACTTTACTTTAAAACATTTTTAAAAATGAATTAATAGTATTTGGAAGTATTTACATGTTGATTGTATATATTGCATCTCTCAATTCAAGACCCTCCTGGTATTCTATTTGACTTTCAACGGCTTTGAATACAGAAATGATCAGGAATGAAAATTTAAAGTTGACAATTAGCAAAATAAGAATGTCATTTTTTACTCAGCTTACAACATATTGAGTAACATTTTCTTATTTGTATTAAAAATGTGTCATATTTATTGTATTTATTCCCACATGTTCCTTTCACTCACGAGTTTGAGAAAAAAATTGAAACTAAAAATTTTTTCCAAAACACTCTTTTTTGTTTAAAAAGCAGTGAATGAAACTGTTTTGATTATTGTAAAGCAAATAGTTTTAGGGCATATGGGTCTACTGATACCAAGAAAATGTTATTTGACTGAGATCAAGGAAAGAAGATGAGACAATGAATTCTGGCAAGTCAACTTACTGAGAAGTGGATGTGATCATGTTAAGGACTAATGAGGTACCTAGAGATGTGCAGGGTTATCCAGGCCAACCAGCCATCTCATCCTCTGTCGTCCCCTTCTCCTCCTGCCCCCAATACCTCCCAGCATCAAAGTCTTTTCCAATGAGTCAACACTTCGCATGAGGTGGCCAAAGTACTGGAGTTTCAGCTTCAGCATCATTCCTTCCAAAGAAATCCCAGGGCTGATCTCCTTCAGAATGGACTGAGAAGAGGATGTGATCATGTTAAGGACCAGGCCAGGAAGCAACAGTTAAAAGGAAATGGCAATCCATTCCAGTACTATTGCCTGGAAAATCACATGGACAGAGGAGCCAGGTAGGCTACAGTCCATGGGGTCGCAAAGAGTCGGACATGACTGAGCAACTTCACTTTCACTTTCATGGAACAACAGACTGGTTCCAAATAGGAAAAGGAGTACGTCAAGGCTCTATATTGTCACTCTGCTTATTTAACTTATATGCAGAGTACATCATGAGAAACGCTGGGCTGGAAGAAACACAAGCTGGAATCAAGATTGCCGGGAGAAATATCAATAACCTCAGCTTTGCAGATGACACCACCCTTATGGCAGAAAGTGAAGAGGAGCTAAAGAGCCTCTTGATGAAAGTGAAGGAGGAGAGCGAAAAAGTTGGCTTAAAGCTCAACATTCAGAAAACAAAGATCATGGCATCTGGTCCCATCACTTCATGGGAAATAGATGGGGAAACAGTGGAAACAGTGTCAGACTTTATTTTTTGGGCTCCAAAATCACTGCAGATGGTGACTGCAGCCATGAAATTAGAAGACACTTACTCCTTGGAAGAAAAGTTATGACCAACCTAGATAGCATATTCAAAAGCAGAGACATTACTTTGTCGACTAAGGTCCCTCTAGTCAAGGCTATGGTTTTTCCTGTGGTCATGTATGGATGTGAGAGTTGGACTGTGAAGAAGGCTGAGCGCCGAAGAATCGATGCTTTTGAACTGTGGTGTTGGAGAAGACTCTTGAGAGTCGGTTGGACTGCAAGGAGATCCAACCAGTCCATTCTGAAGGAGATCGGTCGTGGGATTTCTTTGGAAGGACTGATGCTGAAGCTGAAACTCCAGTACTTTGGCCACCTCATGGGAAGAGTTGACTCATTGGAAAAGACTTTGATGCTGGGAGGTATTGGGGGCAGGAGGAGAAGGGGACAACAGAGGATGAGATGGCTAGTTGGCATCACTGACTTAATGGACGCGAGTCTGAGTGAACTCCAGGAGTTGGTGTTGGACAGGGAGGCCTGGCATACTGCGATTCATGGGGTCACAAAGAGTCGGACATGACTGAGTGACTGAAGTGAACTGAACTGACAAGCACTGTATGAATATGTTTGTTGTAATTTTTCAGTTTTTTTTTTTAAATGCTAGGATTCTGGAATATTAAATTTTCACTTTCAGACCTTCAAGTTGGAGACTTTTGATAATGATGGAAAAGCTTTGAAGAATTGCACAGAACTTGTGTGACATCTCCTAGTTGAACTTCAGGGGAGGTGGTCTGTGTGAACAGGAAGATAGACAGGTTGATTTTCAGGTTAAGATGGGATGAGCTAAAGGCTAATGGTTTAATAAACTAGAGGAGCATTTCCATAAGATGAGAAGGAAAGCAATGGGAAGTTTTCTTGAAGTAAAAATAGAAAAAAAAAAAAAAAAAACAGAGGGTTGGGGAGGTGTAGATAAATTAATCTAGAGATCTAGAGACCTAGACCCAGACCAGAGGCTGGGTCAAAATTAGGCAGAGGCAGGGCAAAGGAAGAAATAGTTATAATCAATGCAACATGAGCATCTACATTTCACCTGCCTTGCAATGCTAACCACCATCTTCCTGAGGTTTCTGTCAATGCCCAGTGCACTGCCCAAGAAGAGGGAAGCACAAGGGGTCCCAAGGGCAAATGCAGCAGCATGCTCAATTGTGGAGCAGCAGCCCATGCCTTCTCTGAGGGAGGCACAGCATTTTCTAGTCCATGATGATCACCCACATATGAAAACCAGGGAGCTGAGAATCATCAGACACCCCAGAGCTCCATCTCCCAACTCCTCCAAAGTATCTTTTTCAGACAGAAAGAGGATGATAAAATGACTGAGACACAGAAGGCTTTTGTCTTTCTTTACCTACTCTACCTCCATGCCTGGGAAATACAGTCTGTATTCTGAATATGAAGGTAGTACCAGAGTTTAACATCCTTCTCCCCAGAAGAAGGATTAGTATGACCATCTTTGCTGTCTTTCAAGTATCCTGAGAGATGGGAAAATTTGATGGACATTATCGACCTTCCAATTTTTTATGAATCCAGTTTTATCTGTGGCTGTGAAGAGGAATCTAAAGGAATTCTCTGCTTCTCTCTGCAGTCTTGCTGCACATGCACAAGCTTAAGAATTTACCTAGAATTTGGAGAAAATATAAATTCTATGATATTCTCTCCACACATTAGATTTGACCAAAAAGTGAGTTGGCAGAAAATGCCAAGTAGTCAGAGGTTGGTGCTGTATTGTTCAGAATTTGGAGAGTAAAGATTTTCCCCAAGCTTAAAGTTAGGACTGGCAGGGAGAATGAAAATGCAAATTACAGACTCCTAGCCCAGTGCTATCTGTCTAATAAAAAATGCATTCATTATTGATTTACCTTAAGGGGATATAAAGTACAATATACAATAAGTCTCCTTTGCCATTCTAGGCATGAATGATTTAAAATGGCAATCTTGGGGAAATCTTTAAAAATTAACAATGCCAAAGTGAAAAAGGTTTCCCAACCACTCCATGTTTTCACCATATGTTGAACTAAGTAGCCAAATGTTTTAGGAAGACTCTAAATGTGTCAGATATATAGATGAGACTAACCCAATGTTGTTTAAATAATGGCATCAAATGAATTTTATTCCAAAGTGTATTACAGTGTTCAAGGAGAAGAAATTGTCTTCTTTCTTTAAGAATGGTCCAAGCCAGAACTGGAAGGAAAGGGCCTGCTGCAATCTCAGCCCCAAAGACTGCATTTTCCCCCAAACTGTGAGCAAGCTCCCAGTTGCTAACCATGTCTTCCTGGGATCCTGGACAGTTGATGTCTACCAGGAGTGTCACAGCCTGAGATCAGCTCTCCAAAGGAGATACATGGCATAACCGGGAGAGTGCATTCTCCAAGTACCCAGTTGCCTGCACTACTCGGGCCTGGGAAGGGCACAAAACGCACAGCCCATCTGGGTCTGTGCCCCTGCAGAGCACCTAAGAACCTGAGTGGCTTAGACTTGGGAAGTGCATGAAACACAGGGACCACTTGGGACAGTGCTCTTGCAGAGCATCCTGGAGCCTGAGCAGTGTGGACCCAGGAAGTACATGCCACCTTGGTCTGTGGCAAACCAAGTGTGAGCCATCCACTGTGAGCACTCCCCACATATGCCAGCAGTATTTGTTTCCAATGTCCCTCCCTTCTCACAACACAGCTGAACAAGTGAGCCTAAATAAGTGGCCACCTTCATCCCCTTGTGTCAGGGTGGAAACTAGACACAGAAGGGCCTTGCCAACAGAGGAAGCCAAAATAAACAAAGAAGGGAAAACTGCTCTGGAAGTGACAGGTAAAACAGACTTAAACTCTCAGTTAATACTGAAACTGTGCTTTTAAGGGGCATCTATAGACCATGAGAACAAGTACACACCAGAACAAGGGACTATCCGACACTGAACTGACCCTGCACTGTCCACAACAGCTCCACAGAAATTCTTAGATATATTTTTACTATCATCACTTTTTAATTTCTTAATCAAAAAAAAATGTTAAAATAGTTATTTATTACTCTTTTAACTTTCATTTTTATACCCGAACTGGACATAGAACAGACTGGTTCCAAATAAGAAAAGGAGTACGTCAAGGCTCTATATTGACACCCTGCTTATTTAACTTATACACAGAATACATCATGAGAAACGCTGGACTGGAAGAAACACAAGCTGGAATCAAGATTGCCAGGAGAAATATCAATAACCTCAGATATGCAGATAACAGCACCCTTATGGCGGAAAGTGAAGAGGAAGTTAAAAAGCCTCTTGATGAAAGTGAAAGAGGAGAGTGTAAAAGTTGGCTTAAAGCTCAACATTCAGAAAACGAAGATCATGGCATCTGGTCCCATCACTTCATGGGAAATAGATGGGGAAACAGTGTCAGACTTTATTTTTTTTTAGACTCCAAAATCACTGCAGATGGTGACTGCAGCCATGAAATTAAAAGACACTTACTCCTTGGAAGAAAAGTTATGACCAACCTAGAGAGCATATTCAAAAGCAGAGACATTACTTTGCCGACTAAGGTCCCTCTAGTCAAGGCTATGGTTTTTCCTGTGGTCATGTATGGATGTGAGACTTGGACTGTGAAGAAAGCTGAGCGCCAAAGAATTGATGCTTTTGAAGTGTGGTGTTGGAGAAGACTCTTAAGATTCGGTTGGACTGCAAGGAGATCCAACCAGTCCATTCTGAAGGAGATCAGCCCTGGGATTTCTTTGGAAGGAATGATGCTAAAGCTGAAGCTCCAATACTTTGGACACCTGATGTGAAGAGTTGACTCATTGGAAAAGACTCTGATGCTGGGAGGGATGGGGGGCAGGAGGAGAAGGGGACGACAGAGGATGAGATGGCTGGATGGCATCACTGACTCGATGGATGTGAATCTGAGTGAACTCCGGGAGTTGGTGATGGACAGGGAGACCTGGCATGCTGTGATTCATGGGTTCGCAAAGAGTCAGACATGACTGAGTGATTGAACTGAACTGAACTGAACCTTCCAAAAACTGAACCAGTAAGAAATAGAAAATCTTACAGACCCATCACAAGCACAGAAATCAAAACTGTAATCAGAAATCTTCCAGCAAACAAAAGTCCAGGTCCAGACGGATTCACAGCTGAATTCTACCAAAAATTTAGAGAAGAGCTAGCACCTATCCTACTCAAACTCTTCCAAAAAATTGCAGAGGAAGGTGAACTTCCAAACTCATTCTATGAGGCCACCATCACCCTAATACGAAAACCAGACAAACATGCCACAAAAATAGAAAATTACAGTCCAATATCACTGATGAACATAGATGCAAAAATCCTTAACAAAATTCCAGCAAACAGAATCCAACAGTATATTAAAAAAGATCATACATTATGACCAAGTGGGCTTATCGCAGGGATGCAAGGATTCTCAATGTTCGCAAATCAGTTTGATATGCCATATCTACAAATTGAAAGATAAAAGCCATATGATTATCTCAATAGATGCAGAGAAATCCTTTGACAAAATTAAATACCCATTTATGATAAAAAAAAAAAAACCTATCCAGAAAGCAGGCAAAGAAGGAACATATCTCAACAAAATAAAAACCATATATGAGAAACCCACAGCAAACATTATCCTCAATAGTGAAAAACTGAAAACATTTCCTCTAAAATCAGGAACAAGACAAGGTGCCCACTCTCACTATTACTATTCAACACAGTTTCGAAAGTCCTAGCCACAGCAATTGGAGAAGAAAAAGAAATAAAAGGAATCCAGATTGGGAAAGAAAAATAAAACTCTCATTGTCTGCAGATAACATGATCTTCTACATAGAAAACCAGAAAGACACCACCAGAAAATTACTAGAACTAATCAATGATATAGACAAATTGCAGAATATAAAATTAATACACAGAAATCCCTTGCATTTCTGTACACTAACAATGAGAAAACAGAAAGAGAAATTAAGGAAACAATCTATTCACCATTGCAATGAAAAGAATAAAATACTTAGGAATATATTTGCCTAAAGAAACAAAAGACCTATATATATAAAACTGTAAAGTACTGATGAAAGAAATCAAAGATGATGCAAATAAATGGAGAAATATACCATGTTCACGGATTTTGGTTCAGTTCAGTTCAGTCACTTAGTTGTGTCCTACTCTTTGTGACCCCATGTATTGCAGCATGCCAGTCTTCTCTGTCCATCACCAATTCCTGGAGCTTGCTCAAACTCATGCCCATTGAGTCACTGACGCCATCCAACCATCTCATCCTCTGCTGTCCTCTTCTCCTCCTGCCTCCAATCTTTCCCAACATCAGGTTCTTTTCCAAAGAGTCAGTCCTTTGCAGCAGGTGGCCAAAGTATTGGAGTATCAGCTTCAGTGTCAGTCCTTCAAATGAATATTCAGGACTGATTTTCTTTAAGATTGACTGGTCTGATCTCCTTGAAGTCCAAGGGACTCTCAAGAGTCTTCTCCAACACCACAGTTCAAAAGTATCAATTCTTTGTGGATTGGAAAAATCAATATAGTGAAAATGATTACACTATCCAAAGCAATCTATAGATTCAATGCAATCCCTATCAAGCTACCAATGACATTTTCCACAAAACTAGAACACATAATTTCACGATTTGTATGGAAACAAATAAAACATCAAATAGCCAAAGAAATCTTGAGAAAGAAGAATGGAACTGGACAAATCAATCTGCCTGACTTCATGCTATACTACAAAGTTACAGTCATCAAGATAGTGTGGTACTGGTACAAAGACAGAAATATAGATCAATGAAACAAAATAGAAAGACCAGAGATAAATCCATGCACCTATGGACACCTTATCTTTGACAAAGGAGGCAAGAATATACTATGGAGAAAAGGCAATCTCTTTAACAAGTGGTGCTGGGAAAACTGGTCAACCATCTGTAAAAGAATGAAACTAGAACACTTTATAACACTATACACAAAAATAAACTGAAAATAGATTAAAGATCTAAATGTAAGACCAGAAACTATAAAACTCTTAGAGAAAAACATAGGCAGAACACTCTCTGACATAAACCACAGCAAGATCCTCTATGACATACTTCTGAGAGTAATGGAAATAAAAACAAAAACAAACAAATGGAATCTAATTAAACTTAAAAGTTTTTGCACAATGAAGGAAACTATAAGCAAGGTGAAAAGACAGCCTTCACAATGGGATAAAATAATAGCAAACAAGTTCAGTTCAGTTCAGTTCAGTCGCTCAGTCGTGTCCGACTCTTTGCGACCCCATGAATCACAGCACACCAGGCCTCCCTGTCCATCACCATCTCCCGGAGTTCACTCAGACTCGCATCCATCGTGTCCATGATGCCATCCAGCCATCTCATCCTGGGTCGTCCTCTTCTCCTCCTGCTGCCAATCCCTCCCAGCATCAGAGTCTTTTCCAAAGAGTCAACTCTTCCCATCAGGTGTCCAAAGTACTGGAGTTTCAGCTTTAGCATCATTCCTTCCAAAGAAATCCCACGACCGATCTCCTTCAGAATGGACTGGTTGGATCTCCTTGCAGTGCAAGGGACCCTCAAGAGTCTTCTCCAACACCACAGTTCAAACGCATCAATTGTTCAACACTCAGCCTTCTTCACAGTCCAAGTCTCACATCCATACATGACCACAGGAAAAACCATAGCCTTGACTAGACGGACCTTAGATGGCAAAGTAATGTCTCTGCTTTTGAATATGCTATCTAGGTTGGTCATAACTTTTCTTCCAAGGAGTAAGCGTCTTTTAATTTCATGGCTGCAGTCACCATCTGCAGTGATTTTGGAGCCCCCCAAAATAAAGTCTGACACTGTTTCTACTGTTTCCCCATCTATTTCCCATGAAGTGATGGGACCAGATGCCATGATCTTTGTTTTCTGAATGTTGGGCTTTAAGCCAACTTTTTCGCTCTCCTTCACTTTCATCAAGAGGCTCTTTAGCTCCTCTTCACTTTCTGCTGTAAGGGTGGTGTCATCTGCAAAGCTGAGGTTATTGATATTTCTCCTGGCAATCTTGATTCCAGCTTGTGTTTCTTCCAGCCCAGCGTTTCTCATGATGTACTCCGCATATAAGTTAAATAAGCAGGGTGACAATATACAGCCTTGACATGCTCCTTTTCCTATTTGGAACCAGTCTGTTGTTCCATGTCCAGTTCTAACTGTTGCTTGCTGACCTGCATATAGATTTCTTAAGAGGCAGGTCAGGTGGTCTGGTATTCCCATCTCTTTCAGAATTTTCCAGAGTTTATTGTGATCCACACAGTCAAAGGCTTTGGCATAGTCAATAAAGGAGAAATAGATGTTTTTCTGGAACTCTCTTGCTTTTTCCATGAT
>SJYQ01001727.1:571713-607405 GCA_006410935.1 Redunca redunca | reverse complement strand
TTATGGTGACATAGAATGATGATTTCCTTCCCCTATACTCAGAAACTATTTAACTATTACAGCAGTTATATGAGTTTTAAGAGGTTAAAAGAATTCATCTGAAAACCACTTGAGCCTAGCATATTTTCAGAGAAAGCCTCTTCAATAATTTTCTTAATTTTTTCCTTTTTTGGGGAATTATTGGGTCAATGCTTCATTAAAATAGAAAAAAGAATCTAGTCTTTCATGCATCTATACACAAACGTTGAATGAACATTCAGTGTAGTTCAGTTCAGTCTGACTGTTTGCGACCCCATGAACTGCAGCATGCCAGGCCTCCCCAGCCATCACCAACTCCCAGAGTTTACCCAAACTCATGCCCATCCAGTTGGTGATGCCATCCAAATATCTCATCCTCTGTCGTCCCCTTCTGCTCCCACCCTCAATCCTTCCCAGCATCAGGGACTTTTCAGATGAGTCAGCTCTTCACATCAGGTGGCCAAAGTATTGGAGTTTCAGCTTCAACATCAGTCCTTCCAATGAACACCCAGGACTGATCTCCTTTAGGATGGACTGGTTGGATCTCCTTGCAGTCCAAGACTCTCAAGAGTCTTCTCCAACACCATGGTTCAAAAGCATCAATTCTTTGGCGCTCAGCTTTCTTCAGGGTCCAACTCTCACATCCATACATGACTAGTGGAAAAACCATAGCCTTGACTAAAAGTACATTTGTTGGCAAAGTAATGTCTCTGATTTTTAATATGATGTCTTCAGTTCAATCACTCAGTCGTGTCCGACTCTTTGCAACCCAATGAATGGCAGCATGCCAAGCCTCCTTGTCCATCACCAACTCCTGGAGTTTACTCAGATTCATGTCCATCGAGTCAGTGATGCGATCCAGCCATCTCATCCTCTGCCATCCCCTTCACCTCCTGCCCCCATTCCCTCCCAGCATCAAAGTCGTTCCCAGTGAGTCAACTCTTCCCATGAGGTGGCCAAAGTACTGGAGTTTCAGCTTTAGCATCATTCCTTCCAAAGAAATCCCAGGGCTGATCTCCTTCAGAATGGACTTGTTGGATTTCCTTGCAGTCCAAGGGACTCTAAAAAGTCTTCTCCAACACCACACTTCAAAAGCATCAATTCTTCAACACTCAGCCTTCTTCACAGTCCAACTCTCCCATCCATACATGACCACAGGGAAAACCATAGCCTTGACTAGATGGACCTTAGTCGGCAAAGTAATGTCTCTGCTTTTGAATATGCTATCTAGGTTGGTCATAACTTTTCTTCCAAGGAGCAAGTGTATTTTAATTTCATGGCTGTAATCATCATCTGCAGTGATTTTGGAGCCCCAAAAATAAAGTCTGACACTGTTTCCACTGTTTCCCCATCTATTTCCCATGAAGTGATGGGACCAGATGCCATGATCTTAGTTTTCTGAATGTTGACCTTTAAGCCAACTTTTTCACTCTCCACTTTCACTTTCATCAAGAGGCTTTTTAGTTCCTCTTCGCTTTCTGCCATAAGGGTGGTGTAATCTGCAAAGCTGAGGTTATTCCTATTTCTCCCAGCAATCTTGATTCCAGCTTGTGCTTCTTCCAGCCCAGCGTTTCTCATGATGTACTCTGTGTATGAGTTAAACAAGCAGGGTGACGATATACAGCCTTGACATACTCCTTTTCCTATTTGGAACCAGTCTGTTCTTCCATGTCCAGTTCTAACTGTTGCTTCCTGACCTGCATAGTGATTTCTTAAGAGGCAGGTCAGGTGGTCTGGTATTCCCCTCTCTTTCAGAATTTTCCAGAGTTTATTGTGATCCACACAGTCAAAGGCTTTGGCATAGTCAATAAAGCAGAAATAGATGTTTTTCTGGAATTCTCTTGCTTTTTTCGATGATCCAGCAGATGTTGGCAACTTGATCTGTGGTTCCTTTGTCTTTCCTAAAACCAGCTTGAACATCTGGAAGTTCACAGTTCACATATTGCTGAAGCCTGGCTTGGAGAATTTTCAGCATTACTTTACTAGCATGTGAGATGAGTGCAATTGTGTGGTAGTTTGAGCATTCTTTGGCCTTGCCCTTTTTTGGGATTGGAATGAAAACTGACCTTTTCCAGTCTTCTGGCCACTGCTGAGTTTTCCAAATTTGCTGACATATTGAGTGCAGCACTTTCACAGCATCATCTTTCAGGATGTGAAATAGCTCAACTGGAATTCCATCACCTCCACTAGCTTTGTGTGTAGTGATGCTTCCTAAGGCCCACTTGACTTCATATTCCAGGATGTTGGCTCTAGATGAGTGATCACACCATCATGATTATCTGGGTCGTGAAGATCTTTTTTTGTACAGTTGGGTGTATTCTTGCTACCTCTTCTTAATATTGGAGAAGGAAATGGCACCCCACTCCAGTACTCTTGCCTGGAAAATCCCATGGACGGAGGAGCCTGGTAGGGGGCAGTCCATGGGGGTCTCGAAGAGTCGGATACGACTGAGCGACTTCACTTTCACTTTTCACTTTCATGCATTGAAGAAGGAAATGGCACCCCACTCCAGTACTCTTGCCTGGAAAATCCCATGGACGGAGGAGCCTGGTAGGGCGCAGTCCATGGGGGTCTCAAAGAGTCGGATACGACTGAGCGACTTCACTTTCACTTTTCACTTTCATGCATTGAAGAAGGAAATGGCAACCCACTCCAGTGTTCTTGCCTGGAGAATCCCAGGGACCGGAAAGCCTGGTGGGCTGCCGTCTTATGGGGTCCCACAGAGTCAGACACGACTGAAGCGACTTAGTTTCTTAATATCTTCTGCTTGTTTAGGTCCATACCATTTCTGTCCTTTATCGAGCCCATCTTTCCATGAAATGTTCCCTTGTATCTCTAATTTTCTTGAAGAGATCTCTAGTCTTTCCCATTCTGTTCTTTTCCTCTATTTATTTGCATTGATAGTTGAGGAAGGCTTTCTTATCTCTCCTTGTGTTGGAACTCTGGGTTCAGATGCTTATATCTTTCCTATTCTCCTTTGTTTTTCACTTCTCTTCTTTTCACAGCTATTTGTAAGGCCTCCTCAGATAGGCATTTTGCTTTTCTGCATTTCTTTTCCATGGGGATGGTCTTAATCCCTGTCTCCTGTACAATGTCAGAAACCTCCATCCATAGTTCATCAGGCACTCTATCAGATCTAGTCCCTTAAATCTACTTCTCAGTTCCACTGTATAATCATAAGGGGATTTATGTCATACCTGACTGATCTAGTGGTTTTCCCTACTCTCTTCAATTTAAGTCTGAATTTGGCAATAAGGAGTTCATGATCGGAGCCACAGTCAGCTCCCAGTCTTGTGTTTTTTTCTGACTATATAGAGCTTCTCCATCTTTGACTGCAAAGAATGTAATCAATCTGATTTCAGTGTTGACCATCTGGTGATGTCCATATGTAGAGTCTTCTCTTGTGGCATTGGAAGAGGGTGTTTGCCATGACCAATGCATTTTCTTGGCAAAACTCTATTAGCCTTTGTCCTGCTTCATTCTGTACTCAAAGGCCAAATTTGCCTATTACTCCAAGTGTTTCCTGAATTCCTATTTTTGCATTCCAGCCCCCTATAATGAAAAAGACATCTTTTTTTGGTATTTTTCTAAAAGGTCTTGTAGATCTTCATAGAAATGTTCAACTTCAGCTTTTTCAGCATTACTGGTTGGGGCATAGGCTTGAATTACCGCGATATTGAATGGTTTGCCTTGGAAATCAACAGAGATCATTCTGTCATTTTTAAGATTGCATCCAAGTACTGCATTTTGGACTCTTTTGTTGACCATGATAGCTACTCCATTTCTTCTAAGGGATTCCTGCCCACAGTAGTAGATATAATGGTCATCTGAGTTGAATTCACCCATTCCAGTCCATCTTAGTTCACTGATTCCTAGCATGTCGACGTTCACTCTTGCCATCTCCTGTTTGACCACTTCCAATTTGCCTTGATTCATGGACCTAACATTCCAGGTTCCTATGCAATATTGTCCTTTACAGTGTCACTAGTGGAGGTGATGGAATTCTAGTTGAGCTATNCAAGGTCAATTTTTGTTAAATAATGGAAAATGTCACAGTGGTCTGTAGAAACTTTTCTTTCAAGCTTTTAGTTTTCATTTTTGTTCTGTTTGCCATTGAAAATCATGTTGTATTCTTTTCTTGCATGAAAGTATTAAAGTTATTAAAAATACAGAAGTAACCTGGGAAAAATATGCCTGGATGTTTCTTTTGCACCTTTAAAATGTTAGGACCAAAAACACTAGTATTTTTCCAAAGCTAAGATATTGTTAACAGTATTTTTCCCCTTGATAAACCTTGTATATGAGTGTGCAATATATAATATATAACAAGAACAATATAGTCAACTCATATGCTAAATAAAGAGAATAATTTTAGGTTTAGATTAAGCATTGTTCTTGTTGTTATTGTTCAGTCACTAAGTTGTGTCTGACTCTTAGCGACCCCACGGCCTGCCGCATGCCAGGCTCCTCTGTCCTTTACTATCTTCCAGAGTTTGAATTTGAATCTTCTCAAATTCATGTCCACTGAGTCGATGATGCCATCTAACCATCTCATCATCTGTAATCCCCTTCTCCTTTTGCGTTCAATTTTCCCCCAAATCTGGTCTTTCCCAGTGAGTCAGCTCTTCACATTAGGTTACCAAAGTATTGGAGCTTCAGCTTCAGCATCAGTCCTTCCAATGAATATTCAGGACTGGTTTCCTTTAGGATTGACTGGTTTGATCTCCTTGCTGTCCAAGGGACTCTCAAGAGTCTTCTCTAACACCACAGTTTGAAGGCATCAATTCTTGACCACTCAGCCTTCTTTCTGATCCAATTCTCACATCCATACAAGACTATTAGAAAAACCATAGCTTTGACCATATGGACCTTTGTTGACAAAGTGAAATCTCTGCTTTTTAATATGCTCTCTAGGTCTGTTACAGCTTGAAAAATGGTAAATAAATGAATGATATACCTTATGACATATCCCAAATATGAATGTGAACTTTAACTGCCTTTACACATCATATTCAGTTTGGCCTGTGACAACATGGTTGATGACAATTCCCTAACTATCCTAGAATTTTCTTAGATATGGTTTTGCAGCAGAATTGTCCCAATCTGATTTTTTACTTACTATGGTCTGATCTGAAGTAAGTACCTATATGTTTGCTTAATCCCAGGCCTTGTATTAACAGAGTGCCTGTTCAAATTGAGGCCATTGGTATTTGAGACAAACCCTAAATGATATGCTAAGTATTCACATTTCTAAATCCCCCATGTCAGTGCTTGTAAAAGTGTGATCACAGATCACCAGCACAGTAGCTGGGAACTGCTACAAAGGTAAATTCTCAGGCCTTACCATAGACCTACTGAATTTGGAGGTTAAAACAAAGCAACTTGTGTTTCAATAAGCTTTCCAAGTGATTCTGATGTGCAACTGCTGCCCCGAACAATAACTTCTTATTAAGTTCAATAGTCTAAGAGAAACACACATGAATTGCTCTAAGTTAATTTATACAAAGACCTCTAGTGAACTGCAGTTCAAAATAGGGAGTGAGAAATTATTTATTGAAATGTGTTTTCGCATCTTCAAAATTTCTATTACACTAGTCAAACCCCCATGGATAGGAAGATGATTTTTTAGGTGGAAAAAAAAATGCAATATTAAAAGGATTCATTTTTTATGGAAATAGTCAATGTCTTTAAGAAACATGAAATTCCTCCAATGTCAGAGATAAAATAGGATTGTTTTTGCTTAGTTATTGTGCAGAGGCCTTTAATCCATACCATACCCACCCCTTTAAGGATCGAGGATCTATCTTTTTTCCTGGGCTCTTGTTCTCATGGGGCATGTCTCCAGCAGTACAGCCATGGTCCTTCTGCTGGATGGGCTATAGAAGACATGCAGGCAGCCATTGGGTTGGAAGACCCTCACACAAAGAGTTTTAAAGACAATGGACATGACTCCTTTGCACAGGAGCTTCCACCAGGCTCCATCTCCCTTAGATCCCTGACCACCTCCAAATTCATGATGCACATCCCCCAAAGCCCTTCATGGAATCTCCCAGAGAAGAGGCATTATTCTCTTCTCCTTCTAATCACTTCTGTGGCAAAAATTCTCCTCTAAGACTTCCCTTTTGATTCTTGGAAGCACAGTGTGGAATAAAAATGATTACTGTTGATAACTTTGCTTTCTCTGTATATTTATGCTGCAACAACATTTGTCCCCCTCAAAGCTATGGGTAGGGGTGTGTCTCAGACTGACCAGGAAAAGATTGGAAAAGGCAGGAGAAAAGAAAAATCTCTAAGATTAGTATTTCAAGACTTCGTCCCACTACACTCAGGAAAAACAAACCAAAAAAAAAAGCAAATCTGCAGACTCATGTTGTTCATATGTTCAAAACAAAGTTGCAAGACTTTGTTTTGAATCAGTGGCTTCATTTCAGCTAGGAAACCTGGTGGGAAATCTTCCTACTCCCTTCTATTGTTAAAAGTTCTAATTCTGAGGTTGTTTTGCTCCAATGTGTATGTGTCTGCTCTTATAAGCCAACTCAAATTCCTTTGGGAAGCAAACATAGTATAAATAATGGAAGAAGTAATGAAAATCTGGTCTCAAGGCATTATGTCCTAAGGCAAAACTTAGCAAAGTTGCAAATAAACTTGTGCTCTAAAATACCAGTTCTTTAAATATGAATTATTTTACCTATTAATAGAGTGTTAAGCTTTGGAATCCGATTTCTTGAGATCTTTCCAGTGCAACTACTTTTCATTTGTATGACAATGTTGTCCTCATCAGTAAAACAAGAGTAATAATTTCCCTCTGATATGGTAGTTGTAAACTTAGATAAGTTATATGTCAAGTGTTTGCTATCTTGCCTGGAACTTAATATATGCCAAGTGAATGCTAACTGTGGCCAGTATTGCTGTCATTGTGAGTTATTGACAAATTTGTTCAAAAAAATATTTAAAAAAGTTGCAGAGATACATGCAGATTATAACATGTAGTAATTAGAAGGCAGTGAAAAAGACTAAGAATATAGGTAGTTATGATAGTCTAGGCTGATTACTCCTTTGTTATTTTGTTTGTATCTTTAATAGCTATCTTTGTCATTGGAATTATAGTCAATTTTCAAATAATATTTAACATTTTTAAGTTATTAAGAGGATGGCTTTTTGCTTTCTCATATCTACTAATAGTCTAAATAAAGGTTTCTCCAAATGTTTGGAAATAAATAGGCATTATTACATAGATTCTGACACATACACATATGGCATAAATATTACCATGTCCAGGGCATTAGTGGTCACAAGCAACAAATTTATAGTATCTCTCTAAGGAAGAGCCCATGTCATCTTCTAGAGAAAAGATGCATATAGTAACCTGCACACTGATTTACTTAAATGACCAGAAAGCATCATATAAATGAAGCTACTGGAGAGATTTTTAGGAAATTCAAGTTCCTGAGCCTAGGACAAAGCTATTGAGTCAGACTCTTCCAACATGGGAGTAATCACAAGATTTTTCATAACCTGGCCTCTCCTGTTAGAATAAATAATAATATTGACTATAATAAGAGGTGTACTGTTGGTCACAACCAGAGGCACGTTATAATTCAATCATAAGGGAGCAATAAGAAGAATCCCATTAGAATTGGGTGCCAGAGAAATGGTTGTGATAGGCTAGAAAAAGCAAGGAAATTGATTAGAATTGCTAAAGTTAAGGCTGGAAAAGGAATAGGACTGATGAAGCATTCCTTCTTGTATCAGCAAGGAGGAACTATACTTTACATATGATAGATCCTGTTCTCCAGTAAACTTTGTCCTTCACACATAATTTCGGGGGGGGGGAAATGAACTTCATTTTGAATGTGACCATTCTGTATGTAAAATTGACAGAGAGAGATGTTTAGCTGATTCAGTCATTGTGAATATCTATTTTGTGATCCTGGAGAGTCCTTCCCCCAAAATTGACCTCACTTTTATTCACCTAAAACTTCACCCACATGCTATTGCCCAAGGTCAGATACACAGCTGACGTAAAATAAATTTGGACCCTCATCTTTCTCTCAAATTTTTCTCTAACTCTAAATCAAACATAAAGGAAAGGACAAGAAATCATTTTCACCAGAGTGAAAGCATCACACCCTTCTGCTTGCTGACAAGAATATTCTTCATCCCAAGTGTCTTCATAAATTACTGGCTTAAAGAAGAGAGAAAATTATACAGGATCTTTCTCTTCAGTGATAGTATTTTTTAAATCTTTTTTTTTTTTTTTAAAGCATAATGACTATGGGCACTGGGAGCAGCTGTTTAGACTAATAATCTATCCACCTTATTGTTTATTTTAAAATTGCAGCTTCTCCTTTAGTCATATTTTAAACAATTAATGTCTACCAGTTGAAAAGCAATTCAACTATTTGCTTTGTGTCTTTTCTTGGAAATTGATTCTATATTTGTATTGCTATGAGGCAATTGACATAGTCTGAAGTTCCCATTTGTTTGTATCCAGTATTACACTTCATGGCACCTCTTGCTACTAGTGTATTGATTCCATTATCTCATAAATGTTATTTTAATGTCTTAATGTATTCATCTGTTCTCTCCCTTTTTCTGAGATTCAAGAGGAAATAATTTTAACTTTCAAGAGCATAATTGACAATAATACTGGGCATTTTGCAGAGTTTGCTTTTCACCACAATTCTTACTAATTTTATCAATAAATATTGAATGCTTGCTCTGTGCAAATGTTCTAAGTGCATTATCTCACTTATTCCTCCTCATAACCCTCTTATGTGGGTGGTAGTATTGGCCCTATTTTACAGATGAATGCAATGAGGTATGCAGGAATGTTAAACCATCCACTCAGAGTCACAGTTTAATAGATGCAGAGAGGGGACTTGAACCCACATCTAGATGACTGTAGAGCTGACTTTATATTGCCTTACATGTTTACTATCATTGTGCAGTAGTTTTAATTTTGTAAACTCTGTATTTATAGTAGCCTGAATTATGTTCCACAGGGACATCAGGTTCTGATCCTTGGAACCTGTAAATGTGACCTTACTTGGAAAAAGTCTTTGCAGATGTAATTAAGTAAAGAATTTTGAGAGAATGAGATTATCCTAGTTATCCAAAAGGGCCCTAAAAACAATCACAAGTACGCTTATGAAAGGGAAACAGAGGGAATTAGACAAAAACAGAAGAGGAAAAGGAAATATGGAAATGGAGGCATGTATCGGAGTCATAAGGTCAAAAACCAAAGAATGCCAGAAGCCATAGGAAACTAATAAATATTTAAGCAATCATGTGTTACTTCTTTGTTAATTCTCTCAACAGAAGAGAGAAGGTACCTTGGTAATGATAACCCTACCTGCTAAACAGTCTGATATTTTTTCAAGTTGGCTCCATACTTCCATATTTTTCTTCATTATTTTAATTTTATTTATGGCTGTGCTGGATCTTTGTTGCTATGCATGGGCTTTCTCTAGTTGCAGTGAGCAAGGGCTATCCCTAGTTGTGGTACAAGGGCTTGGCACTGCTTTGGCTTCTCTTGTTGCAGAGCACAGGCTCTAGAGTGAGGACTCAGTAGCTGTAGCACACAGGTTTAGTTGCCTGTAGCGTGTGGAATTTTTTCCAGACCAGGGATTGAACCCACGTCCCCCACCTGATTTGGCAAGTGGATTCCCAACCACTGGACCACCATGGACATCCCTCCCTTCATTAGTTTAAAACAAAAGTAAGATATACACATGGAACAGTGAAAATGTATAACTCTAGAGAGTAGATATGAAGAAGAAAATTAAAACTGAAGTCATTAATTCTTAACTCTTATTTCATTTTTAACTCCTATCTAAAGCACATTTGATCAGCATATACCCAGAGCTTACTCTATTTTATGTCCTTGGAGCTGCTATTTCTTTCTTGGCCATGCTCTGATGATGCAGGATGGTCCAATGCCTGAGAAGCAGCCCAACTTGGCAGTTCCCTTGAATTTACCTGCAGTTGTGACTATGGGCAGTTTACCCCCCGGTGTCATACTGGCAGCCTCTTTAAGAGCTTTTTGATGAAAAAATGCACTCCCTAAAAGTTTAGCTTCCTGCTTTTCTGAATTCTTGTGGGAGAAACTGGAGAAGGAAAAGCATCAGAATAGCTTCCTGTTACTGATCATCTCTTCCCTTTTTCCTCCTCTAATTTGCCAGCATCAGGATAAAGTTTTTTACTTCCTTATGTGAAAAAAAAAATTGCATCCATCAGTTATTTCTTTTAGTTTGATTTCATATTCCAATTACCTTATGAAACAATTCATACTTAAAAATATCTTGGGTGATATCAAAAACTATTTTCTAAAAGAGTTTAAAATTGTTTTAAAATTTAAATAGAAAATTTAGTATGTTTAAACATAAAACATGATTATTTTGTTACTATTTGCATATCTTTTCCTGACTTTTGTCTTCTTGTTCTTACTCTTGTTTAGTATCACCAAATTTCTACTCTAAATTTTCTGATCTGCCTAGGAAAAGATAAATAGCTTCTTAATATTCCAGCTCTTTCTAATCCATTCATAAGTATAAATGCACTGAAGCCATCAATTGTTATGAGTTGAATTATGTTCTCTCCCCAAAAGTATGTTCGAATCCTTATCCTTACTTTCTCAAAAATGTGCCTGATTTAGAGACAGGGTCTTTACAGAAGTAATTAAGTTTTGTTTATTTATTTATTTTTTATTGCATCATATGGCATATGGGACCTTAGTTCCCTGACCCAAGATCAAATCCAACTCTGAGTGGGAGCTTGGAGTTCTAACCACTGGAGCACCAGTATAGTCCTAGAAGTAATCAAGTTGCAATAAAAAGTCATTAAAGTGGTCTCTAATCCCATATGACTGCTGTCCTTATTAAGAGAGAAATTTGGACACAGAGACCAACACCACACAGAGGAATGAAAATATGAAGATACACAGGCAGAAGTTGGTGATGAAACTGAAATTGTGGGTTGAAAAGCCCAGGAATGCTGTAGATTACCCACAAGTACCAGAAGCTGGAGAAAGCAAAGAAGGATTGTTCATTAGGGCCATCAGAGGGAACACAGCCCAACCAAAACCCTGATTTTGGATGTCTGGCCTCTAGAATTGTGAGACAATAAATTGCTGTTGTTTTGAAATATTCCATTTCTTTGGTAGGAAACTAATACACTGATAAATTTTTAAAAACCAATAACTAAAGTTAGAAGTATAATAAATTCTACAAACTAACACAAAAAGTATAAAGCAATTATCTTCAATAGAAAAATAAGTATAATATATTCCAATTGTTCATGTTTTTAAGAATGACCGTCTATATCAAATATCACCATCCCAAAGGACCATGTGTAGTCAGAGAAATTGAGAAGAAACAATTGAGGAAATCAATCATTTCAACC
This sequence comes from Redunca redunca, assembly GCA_006410935.1. NCBI lineage: Eukaryota > Metazoa > Chordata > Mammalia > Artiodactyla > Bovidae > Redunca > Redunca redunca. The sequence continues at coordinate 595,984 of SJYQ01001727.1, read as the reverse complement.
CAGCATGGTTGCCTATGTCCCAAGATGTCTTACAGTTAACCACTCTATCGAAAAACAGTTCCATGATCTCAGAATTTTGCCTTTTTGAGGAATCTCAGAGATCATCTTGTAATTTTTGCAGGGATCCCTGTGACTCACTAAGCTACACCACCTTGACAGAGCCTTCCTTAACCTTGGGAGAATTGACCCCACCACCATTTTTGACATAATGATTCCCTTGTGAAGATCCATTTATCTCAGCCCCTCTCACACTGTGTTTACAATTATTTGTTTCTGTTTCTTTCTTGTCCACTCATTTGTTGGTTTCTAAAGGCTATGGATTGACACAGAGTAGCTATTCCATACATATTTTCAGAAGAACAGAATTAACTGTAGTCTATAGGGCTTCCCTGGTGGCTCAGAGGTTAAAGCATCTGTCTGCAATGTGGGAGACCTGGGTTCGATCCCTGGGTCGGGAAGATCCCCTGGAGAAGGAAATGGCTACCCACTCCAGTACTCTTGCCTGGAGAATCCCATGGACAGAGGAGCCTGGTGGGCTACAGACCATGGGGTCGCAAAGAGTCAGACACGACTGAGCGACTTCACCTCACTTCACTTAACTTCATAGATGTCAACTGACTCACAAAGCCACTGTAATCTGTAATAGTCTCCATTTGCTTCTCTGACAAACACGGTGACATAATTCAGCACAAAGCTATTGTCTTACTGTTACTGTGGTCAGAAATCCAAAATCAGTCCTAATAGGTTCAAATTGTGGAACAAAAAGGGCTGTTCTCTCTGGTGGATCTGAGGGGAGAGTTTGGTTTCTTGCCTTACTCAGCTTCTAGTGACTGCCTGTCTTCCTTGGCTGGTTTCCCTATACTCCACCATCAAAGTCATCAGCTTAGGGTTTTCCAATCTCTCTCTCAGACCTCTCTCCTCCCCTGACTCTGATCTTCCATTATTCCTCTTATAAGAGTATTTGTGTTTAGTGTGGGGTTGCCCAGATGATCCAGATAATCCATCTCAAGATCCTTAGCCTAATCATGTCCACAAAGTCTTGTTTGCCATGAGAGGAAACATATTCACAGGTTACAGGGATTATAAGATGGGCATTTTTAGGGGGAGCATTATTTGCCTGCAATAGTAAAACCACATTTTCTGGACTCTCCTTTGGTTTTGCTTGCCCTTTACAGTAAATACTCTGATGGCAACTGCATAGCATCTTCAGCCCAAGTTTATCCTCATGAATCTTCAGACTTCCATAGAAAAATGTTAAATGTCCCTCAGTTCAGTTCAGTTCAGCCGCTCAGTCGTGTCCGACTCTTTGCGACCCCATGAATCGCAGCACGTCCGGCCTCCCTGACCATCACCAACTCCCGGAGTTCACTCAGATTCACATCCATCGAGTTAGTGGTGCCATCCAGCCATCTCATCCTCTGTCGTCCCCTTCTCCTCCTCCCCTCAATCCCTCCCAGCATCAAAGTCTTTTCCAATGAGTCAACTCTTCCCATGAGGTGGCCAAAGTACTGAGGTTTCAGTTTTAGCATCATTCCTTACAAAGAAATCCCAGGATTGATCTCCTTGAGAATGGACTGGTTGGATCTCCTTGCAGTCCAAGGGAATCTCAAGAGTCTTCTCCAACACCACAGTTCAAAAGTATCAATTCTTCAGCGCTCAGCCTTCTTCACAGTCCACCTCTCACACCCATGAATGACTACTGGAAAAACCATAGCCTTGACTAGACGGACCTTAGTCAGCAAAGTAATGTCTCTGCTTTTGAATATGCTATCTAGGTTGATCATAACTTTTCTACCAAGGGGTAAGCGTCTTTTAATTTCATGGCTGCAGTCATCATGTGCAGTGATTTTGGAGCCCAAAAAAATAAAGTCTGACACTGTTTCCACTGTTTTTCCATCTATTTCCCATGAAGTGATGGGACCAGATGCCATGATCTTCATTTTCTGAATGTTAAGCTTTAAGCCAACTTTTTCACTCTCCTCTTTCACTTTCATCAAGAGGCTTTTGAGTTCCTCTTCACTTTCTGCCATAAGGGTGGTGTCATCTGCAAAGCTGAGGTTATTGATATTTCTCCCGGCAATCTGATTCCAGCTTGTGCTTCCTCCAACCCAGCGTTTCTCATGGTGTACTCTGCATATAAGTTAAACAAGCAGGGTGACAATATACAGCCTTGACGTACTCCTTTTCCTATTTGGAACCAGTCTGTTGTTCCATGTCCAGTTCTAACTGTTGCTGCCTGATCTGCATACAGGTTTCTCAAGAGGCAGATCAGGTGGTCTGGTATTCCCATCTTTCTCAGAATTTTCCACAGTTTATTGTGATCCACACAGTCAAAGGCTTTGGCATAGTCAATAAAGCAGAAATAGATGTTGTTCTGGAACTCTCTTGCTTTTTCCATGATCCAGCGGATGTTGACAATTTGATCTCTGGTTCCTCTGCCTTTTCTAAAACCAGCTTGAACATCAGGAAGTTCATGGTTCACATATTGCTGAAGCCTGGCTTGGAGAATTTTCAGCATTACTTTACTAACATGTGAGATACAATTGTGCGGTAGTTTGAGCATTCTTTAGCATTGCTTTTCTTTGGGATTGGAATGAAACCTGACCTTTTCCAGTCCTGTGGCCACTGCTGAGTTTTCCAAATTTGCTGGCATATTGAGTACAGCACTTTGACAGCATCATCTTTCAGGATTTGAAATAGCTCAACTGGAATGCCATCACCTCCACCAGCTTTGTTCGTAGTGATGCTTTCTAAATTCTGCATTCAGATGCTTATATCTTTCCTTTTCTCCTTTGCTTTTCACTTTTCTTATTTTCACAGCTATTTGTAAGGCCTCCCTAGACAGCCATTTTGCTTTTTTGCATTTCTTTTCCATGGGGATGGTCTTGATCCCTGTCTCCTGTACAATGTCATGAACCTCAATGCATAGTTCATCAGGCACTCTATCTATCAGATCTAGGCCCTTAAATCTATTTCTCACTTCCACTGTATAATCAGTCATAAGGGATTTGATTTAGGTCATACCTGAATGGTCTAGTGGTTTTCCCTACTTTCTTCAATTTAAGTCTGAATTTGGTAATAAGGAGCTCATGATCTGAGCCACAGTCAGCTCCTGTTTTTGTTGACTGTATAGAGCTTCTCCATCTTTGGCTGCAAAGAATATAATCAATCTGATTTTGGTGTTGACCATCTGGTGATGTCCATGTGTAGAGTCTTCTCTTGTGTTGTTGGAAGAGGGTGTTTGCTATGACCAGTGCGTTTTCTTGGCAAAACTCTATTAGTCTTTGCCTGCTTCATTCCGCATTCCAAGGCCAAATTTGCCTGTTACTCCAGGTGTGTCTTGACTTCCTACTTTTGCATTCCAGTCTCCTAGAATGAAAAGAACATCTTTTATGCGTGTTAGTTCTAAAAGGTCTTGTACGTCTTCATAGAACCGTTCAACTTCAGCTTCTTCAGCATTACTGGTTGGTGCATAGACTTGGACTACTGTGATATTTAATGGTTTGCCTNCACACACACACACCATCCCTCCAGGTCATCCCAGTGCACCAGCCCCAAGCATCCTGCACCCTGGATCAAACCTAGACTGGCGATTCATTTCTTATATTATACATGTTTCAATGCCATTCTCCCAAAGCATCCCACCCTCTGCCTCTCCCACAGAGTCCAAAAGACTATTCTATACATCTGTGTCTCTTTTGCTGTCTCACATACAGGGTTATCGTTACCATCCTTCTAAATTCCATATATATGCGTTAGTATACTATATTGGTGTTTTTCTTTCTGGCTTACTTCACTCTGTATAATAGGCTCCAGTTTTATCCACCTCATTAGAACTGATTCTAATGTATTCTTTTTAATGGCTGAGTAATACTCCATTGTGTATATGTACCACAGCTTTCTTATCCATTCATCTGCTGATGGACATCTAGGTTGCTTCCATGTCCTGGCTATTATAAACAGTGCTGCGATGAACATTGGGGTACACATGTCTCTTTCAATTCATTTATTGCTAGTAGACTTTTGGGTCACAGCCATTCTGACTGAAGTGAAAAGGTATCTCCTCTTTTTCACTTACCCCCGCTCTAGTCAATTGCCATGTGTTGCTGATTTCACTTCCACGTTGTGCCTCAAATCTTTCTTTCTCTCATTACTCTTCATGCTATGACATAAGTCAGTCTCTTATCAGTTACAATCTGGGCAATAAAATTTCTTATGTGTCTACCTAGCTCTGGTCATGTCTTCTTTAATCCATTCTCCTATCTGCAACAATGGGCTTATTTCATAGCTGTATCTGACCCATTTAAAACTTTTTCTGGCTTCTCATCAGTTATAGAGTCACCACAAGCTCTTTCACTTGGCATTCAAAGCCTTCCATGACATAACTCCTCTCTACCTCTCTGAACTCATTTCCCTTCACCCTTCACCTCCAGGTAGAATCAACTCCTTGGATCCAGTTTTGCTCCAGGTTTTCCCATTGGATGAGACTGAAGCCCTTTGCTGACTGAGAACACATTCTTGCTCAGCTGTATTCTACCCCTCATTCTGCTTCCTTTGTTCTTGCTCTCCAGGTATGTATGATCAGTACACACCTTTCATAAGAATCCACATCTCAGGGTCTTCCTTAGGGAACTCAGCCTAAAATACAATCTCATTCATTCCAGAAAATCCCTTCCCTCACTTCCCCCTGACTTTCCTCCTGCCTCATCAGCTTCAATGTCATCACATAACCATGTCTAGACTGGTAAGGGAAATAACAATACTGAAGTTACCTTTACCCATTATCTGAGATGGAGTTATTTGCAGGAATCAATCATTCAAACTACTGCAAATATCAATGGATGTGATCAGCTCTGTAGGAAGATTTTATTCTTCCCTTAATTTACTCAGCATGGGGCACTAGTGAGTCACTTTCTGTGTTGGTTCCCCCACCCTGAATCTGAAATTGCAGGAAACTGTGATGAGGATACATTATTTTATTTAAGTGAGAAAGCTCTTGGTAATCTTAGAGAAACAGTATTTTTCCAGCTTGTCTAACTCTCAGGCAATTCCAGTGCCCTAAGTCTCTAAAGTAATTTTTAAATTTTTAATGGGAGAACATTACTTCTTTGGGAGATGACTCTACTAAAGAATAATACCACATTTCATGATTTCCACTGCACAATGACACAGAGTTGACAAAGAAAGCTTCATTTCTTTGCAGAGCATAACTCTGCTAGGAAATGCTGTGAAAGTTAACAACCAGTCTTGTCCTGAAATCAAAAGGTCAGGACAAAACATAAAAATCAAAGTGGCTCAGTCTATTAAGAACAAAAACTCATGTGAAATAAGTTTTTCCAGACATCTATGACATCGCCAGGAACAATAAAAATTATCTGCTATTTCAATTTGTGAAGATGTTAGGAAATTGGAGCAAATGGGGTGAAAATGGGGATGGTTTCTTCCCTAATGCTCTCTGAATTACCTCTTCCTATTTTCTATGCTCCCTCCTTGGAGTAAAACTCTATACTTTCTCTTTTCTCATTGTAAGAAAACAGTGAAATGAAAAAAGAATTGAGTTGACATCCAGGGAGACAAATTATTTATTATATGGAAAAACAAAATATACAGCCCTTATTCTTTTTGCTTTCAATTTTCTAGCTCTTAAAATGGAGTTTTTGGAGTTTTATTTTGTATTGCTGCTTTTTTAGGAGCAAGCATGAAGATGAATGTGAGTATTAGAAAAGTAAAACAAATGCCTTACAAGGAGGAAGCAGCTAAATCAAATACTGGCTGGTGTGTCATTATTTTAGAGAAAGGAAAAGAAACTCTGTAAGATTTAGGGTCCTTAGGCTATATGTATATGTATGGTTGATTCATTTTGCTGTGCAGTAGAAGCTAACAAAACATTGTAAAGCAACTATACTCCAATAAAAAGCAATTTAAAAATAAATATATAAAAATGAGTTTATTTATATGGCTTGTTCATGTGTCACTCTGTCTTGGGGAAAATCCATTCTTATGTTTTCAATAAATATGTTTACCTGTGGGCTTGTTCCCTAAGATACAAGAAAAGTGATTCTTCTCATTCCTTTTGTATGAAACATTTATTGATGATGCCAAGTAAGCTTTAAATTGAATAAAGGTCATCTCTTAAAAAAAATTGTAAGGTCTTTGATGGTGATAGTAACTTAATAGAGATATTTTTCTAACATAGGAGGCCTCACAATGAGGGAAAAACATAAAGTCCCGTAGGAGGCTAGGAATTTGAGTCTGTTTTCTGCCTCATTTTTTGCTACTTAGGTGACTTTTGGCAAGTTTGAAATTTCTTACTTTATGCCACCCCCACATATGTCATTTTGGTATAGTGAGTATTTTTTTTCATAATATAAATTTATTTATTTTAATTGGAGGCTAATTACTTTACAATATTGTATTGGTTTTGTCATACATCAACATGAATCCACCATGGGTGTACACATATTCCCCTTCCTGAACCCCCCTCCCACTTCCCTCCCCATACCATCCCTCTGGGTCATCCCAGTGCACCAGCCCAGAACATCTTGTATCATGCATCGAATCTGGACTGGAGATTTGTTTCACATATGATATTATACATGCTTCAATGCCATTCTCCCAAATTGTCCCACCCTAGCCCTCTCCCACAGAGTCCAAAAGACTGTTCTATATATCTGTGTCTCTTTTTAGTTAGTTACTTAAGAAACAGCTGGTTCAAGAAGAACATTCTGACCCTCTTCTTTCCCCCTGAAAACAAGAAGTAACTCTCACATGTGAAAGGTAAGATTCTCTGCACCAGAAGGGTTAAAGTCATCTTTATCACCAAAAATAGGGAATTTAAGGCCAAGTAGGCTATACAAGAAAACCTGTAACTCCTTAACAAATTTACTACCTCAAGTCCAAACTTATTTGTCCTGCCAATGTTTCACAAATTTATTGTTTTAAAGGTACAAAACTTGCCTACTTTGGTTACTTCTTTGAGTCTCTCTCTCTCTTTTTTTTTTTTAGTAAGGCTCCCATATATACAGAATTAAATTTGTTTTTCTCCTGTTAATCTGTCTTATGGCAATTTAATCCAGGCATACCTCCAAGGACGGAAGAGCCTGGTAGGCTGCAGTTTATGGGGTCACTAAGAGCCGGACACGACTGAGCGACTTCACTTTCAATTTTCACTTTCCACTTTCCTGCATTGGAGATGGAAATGGCAACCCATTCCAGTGTTCTTGCCTGGAGAATCCCAGGGACAGGGGAGACTGGTGGGCTGCCGTCTATGGGGTCCCACAGAGTTGGACACAACTGAAGCAACTTAGCAGCAGCAGCAGCAGCATACCTCATTCCGTGGTTCTTTGTTTTATTGCATTTTGCAAATATTGGCTTGTCTTTACAGACTGAATATTTATGGCAACCCTATATCCAGCAAGTCTATGACACTATTATTCCAACAACATTTACTCACTTCTAATTGTTGTGACATAGTTTGGTAATTCTCACACTATTTCAAACGTTTTCATAATTATTGAGGTGATCTATGATTAATCAACCCCAGGAACCAACCTGGCCTTGTTTACTATTTGAAGTTGCTATTGTAATTGTTTTGGGGTGCCATGAAATGTACGCATAAAAGATGGCAAATAATAAGCATTATGTGTATTCTTACTGTTTCACTGACCAGCCAGTTCCCCATCTCTTTACCTCTCCTCATGCCTCCCTATTCCTTGAGACAGAGCAATATTGAAATCAGTCCAGTTAATAACCCTATAATGACATCTAGGTGTTTAAGTAAAAAGACGAGTTGTATGTTTCTCACTTTAAATCAAAAGCTAGAAATGATTGGACTCTTCCCTGGTGGCTCAGTGGTTAAAGCATCTGCCTGCAGGAGACCCGGGTTCGATCCCTGGGTCGGGAAGATCCCCTGGAGAAGGAAATGGCAACCCACTCCAGTACTCTTGCCTGGAGAATCCCATGGAGGGAGGAGCCTGGTGGGCTACAGAAATGATTAAGTGCAAAGAGGAAAGCATGCTGAAAACTGAGATAGGCCGAGTGCTAAGGCATATTGTACCATATGCTTAGTCAAGCTGTGGATGGAAAGGAAATGTTCTTGAGGAAAATTAAAAGTGCTACTCCATTGAACATGTGAATGACAAGAAAGGAAACAGTCTTATTGCTGATATACTGATATTATCTGAAGAGAAGATCAAATCAGCCACAATATCTCTTAAACCAAACCCTAGTCCAGAGCAAGGTCCTCTCTTCAATTTTATGAAGACCGATAAAGATGAGGCAGCTGCAGAAGAAAAGTGTAATGCTAGTAGAGATTGGTTCCTGGAGTTGAAGGAAAGAAGCCATCTCCATAATATAAAAATCCAAGGTGAAGCTACAAGTGCTGATGTAGAAGCTACAGCAAGTTATCCAGCAGATCTACCCAAGATCACTAATGAAGGACGATACTCTAACAACAGATTTTCAGTGCAGATGAAACAGCGTTATCCTGGAAGAAGATGCCATCTGGAACTTTAACAGCAAGAGAAAAAAATCAAGCTTCAAAGGACAGGTTAACTCTCTGGTTAAGGGCCAATGCAGCTGGTGATTTTAAGCTGAAGCCATTGTTTATTTTTATCATTCTAAAACTCATACAGCCTCTAAGAATTATGCTAAATCTGCTATCTGTGTTCTATAAATGGAATGACAAAGCCTGGATGACAGCTCATCTGTTTACAACATAATTTGCTGAATATTTTAAACCCATTGTTGAGAGCTACTGCTCAGGAAAAAAAAAAGCTTCCTTTCAAAATATTACTGCTCATTGACGGTGCATCTGATCACTCAAGAGCTCTGATAGAGATGTACAATAATATTCATGTTGTTTTCATACCTGCTAACACAAAACCCATTCTGAAGCCCATGGATCAAAGAGTCATTTAGACTTTCAAGTTTTATTTTTCAAAAACTACATTTTGTAAGGCTTTATCTGCCATCACTTCATGGGAAATAGATGGGAAACAGTGGAAACAGTGTCAGACTTTATTTTGGGGGGCTCCAAAATCATTGCAGATGGTGTTGCAGCCATGAAATTAAAAAGCACTTACTCCTTGGAAGGAAAGTTATGACCAGCTTAGAAAGCATATTAAAAAGCAGAGACATTGCTTTGCCAACAAAGGTCCATCTAGTCAAGGCTATGGTTTTTCCAGTGGTCATGTATGGACGTGAGAGTTAGACTGTGAAGAAAGCTGAGCACTGAAGAATTGATGATTTTGAAGTGTGGTGTTGGAGAAGACTCTTGAGAGTCCCTTGGACTGCAAGGAAATCCAACCAGTCCATCCTAAAGAAGATCAGTCCTGGGTGTTCATTGGAAGGACTGATGTTGAAGCTGAAACTGTAATACTTTGGCCACCTCATGTGAAGAGTTGACTCACTGGAAAAGACCCTGATGTTGGGATGGATTGAGGGCAGGAGGAGAAAGGGATGACAGAGGATGAGATGGCTGAATGGCATCACTGATTCGATGGACATGAGTTTGAGTGAACTCCAGGAGTTGGTGATGGACAGGGTGGCCTGGTGTGCTGCAGTTCACGGGGTCACAAAAAGTCAGACACGACTGAGTGCCTGAACTGAACTGAACTGAACTGAACTGATCTGGACGGGCAAAGGCAATTGAAAACCTATTGAAAAGGATCCACCATTCTTGATGCCATTAAGAACATCCATGATTCATGGGAATAGGCAAAAATATCAAAATTAACAGGAGTTTGGAATAATTTGATTCCAACCCTCATGGATGACTTTGAGGAGTTCAAGACTTCAGTAGAGGAAATAAATGTAGATATGGTAAAAGAAGCAGGAGAACTAGAAGTTCTGAAGATGTGACTGAATGGCTATAATCTCATGATAAATCTTTAATGGATAAGGAGTTACTTCTTATGGATGAGCGAAGAAAGCGATTTCATGAGATGAAATCTACTTCTAGTGAAGGTGCTGTGATAATTGTTGAAATGACAAAAAAAAAATGGATTTAGAATATTACATAAACTTAGTTCATGAAGCAGCAGCAGAGTTTGAGATGACTGACTCCAATTCTGACAGAAGTTCTAATGTGGGTAAAATGCTATCAAACTGTACTGTATCCTACAGAGATATCCTTCATGAAAAGAAAGAATCAATCAATGCCGCAAATTCATTGTTGTCTTATGTTAAAAAATTGCCACAACCACCTCAGTCTTTCTTTAGCAGCCACCTCCCTCATTAGTCAGTAGCCATCAACATTGAGGCAAGACCCTCCACCAACAGAAAGATTATGACTTGCCCAAGGTTCAGATGATGGTTAGCATTTTTAGCAATAAAGTATACTTAATTAAGGTATATACACTGTTTTTCAGACATAATATTATTGCACATTTAATAGAATACAGTATAGGGTAAATATAACTTTTATATACATTGGGAAACCAAACAATTTGTGACTCCCTTTATTGCAATATTTGCTTTATTGGGGGTAGTCTGGAACAGAACCTGCATATCACCAAGATATGCCTATAATTGGTCAGTCAAAGCACCTAGAAGAAAGGAAGGAAAACATTCTCTATGCCTAGAAAATATTGAGATAATAATAATACTGATGTTAATTATAACAATGGTGATATTTACTAAGCACATGGCACCTGCTGTGTGAAATGTTACACATATATCTCATATTCTTTTCTCAAAACCTTTGATATAGATATTCCAATTCCCATTTCATAGAACTAGTATATCTATTAAGAGGAATTTGTCCCACAGGAAACCTAATCCAACTGACTTTTACAATAGGAAGAATTGATTATTTTCCATAACAAGAAGTCTCAAACTCTGTTGATGCAAGAACTCAAGAAGTCAGCAGGGGCCATGGTATTGGCACCACTTCCTTCTTCCATCCTTGGCATGTGAATTTTGACTATTCTCACTTGACTTTCTTCCCACAAGATGGTTCCCAGTCTTCTAGAAATCATACTCTCTTACAGTGGTGAACAGTAACAAGAGGGGTTATTATGGCCAGGAAAATGTCCTCACAATTCTCTCAGACTTTCTTTATATCTTGTTGACCAGAAATGGGTAAAATCTACATCTTCAAAACTATCTTCAGCAAGAGGCATGAAATTATTTTGATCTCTTCAGAACAACTTAATTGATCTTTGGAACAAAGGAGAAGCTCAGCCACTTCTAAAGAATAGAGCTTGAAAACAGCTGAGCAGAATTAGGGGCAGGGCCCTGGTAGATGGCTGAGCATCCTGACACATGAACAAACAGAAATTCATGTATGGCAAAAGCAATACAATATTGTAATTAGCCTCCAATTAAAATAAATAAATTTAAATTTTTTAAAAAAGGAAGAAAATAAAGATAGGCATAAGATTAAATATATATATACATATATCAGATCAGTGCAGTCACTCAGTCGTGTCCAACTCTTTGTGATCCATGGACTGCAGCACACCAGGCTTTCCTGTCTATCACCAATAATCTGGGAGGTTGCTCAAACTCATATCTGTCAAGTCAGTGATGGCATCTAACCACCCCACCCTCTGTCATCCCCTTCTCCTCCTGCTTTCAGTCTTTTCCAGGATCAGCTTCTTTTACAATGAGTCAGTTCTTCGCATCAAGTGGCCAAAGTACTGGAGTTTCAGCTTCAGCCTCAGTCCGTCCAATGAAGAGTCAGGACTGATTTCCTTTAGGATGGACTGGTTGGATCTCCTTGCAGTCCAAGGGACTCTCAAGTCTTCTCCAACACCACAGTTCAAAAGCATCAAAGCTTTGGTGCTCAGTTTTCTTTATAGTTCAACTCTCACATCTGTACATGACTACTGGACCTTTGTTGGCAAAGTCATGTCTCTGCTTTTTAATATGCTGTCTAGGTTCATCATAACTTTTCTTCCAAGGAGCAAACGTCTTTTAATTTCATGGTGGCAGTCACCATCCGCAGTGATTTTGGAGCCCAAGAAAATAAAGACTCTGTTTCCATTGCTTACCCATCTATTTGCCACAAAATAATGGGACCAGATGCATGATCTTTGTTTTTTGAATGTTAAATTTTAAGTCAGGTTTTTCATTCTCCTCTTTCACTTTCATCAAGAAGCTCTTTAGTTCCTCTTCACTTTCTTCCATAAGGGTGGTGTCATTTGCATATCTGAAGTTATTGATATTTCTCCCTGCAATCTTGATTCCACTTTGTATCTCATCCAGCCCAGCATTTTGCATGATGTACTCTGCATAAAAGTTAACTAAGCAGGGTGACAATATACAGCCTTGACGTACTCCTTTCCCAACTTGGAACCAGTCCATTGTTCCATGTCTGGTTCTGACTGTTGTTTCATGACCTACATACAATTTGCTCAGGAGACCGGTAAGGTGGCCTGGTATTCCCATCTCTTGAAGAATTTTTCACAGTTTGTTGTGATCCACAGAGTCAAAGGCTTTAGCATAATCACTAAGCAGAAGTAGATGTTTTTCTGGAATTCTCTTGCTTTTATGATGATCCAACAGATGTTGCAATTTGATCCTTGGTTTTTCTGACTTCTCTAAAACCAGCTTGAACATCTGGAAGTTCTCAGTTCAGGAGAATTTTGAGCATTACTTTGCTAGCGTGTGAGATGAATACAACTGTGTGATAGCTTGAACATTCTTTGGCCTTGCTTTTTTGGGATTAGAATGAAAACTGACCTTTTTCAGTCCTGTGGCCACTACTGAGTTTTCCAAATTTGTTGACATATTGAGTGCAGCACTTTCACAGCATCATCTTTTAGGATTTGAAATAACTCAACTAGAATAGCTCACCTCCACTAACTTTGTTCATAATGATGCCTCCTAAGGCCCACTTGACTTCACACTCCTGGATATCTGGTGCTAGGTGAGTGATCACACCATTGTGGTTGTTTGGGTCATTAAGTTCTTCCATGTATTTTTGCCACCTCTTTAAAATCTTCCACTTCTCTCAAGTCCATACCATTTTTGTCCTTTATTGTGCCCATCTTTGCATGAAATGTTCCCTTGGGATTTCTGATTTTCTTGAGGAGATCTCTAGTCTTTGGCATTCTATTGTATTCATCTATTTTTTGGCATTGATCACTGAGGAAGTCTTTCCTATCTCTCCTTGCTATTCTTTGGAACTCTGCATTCAGATGGGTGTAGCTAACACTAACCCTTTTCTCCTTTGCCTTTTGCTTCTCTTCTTTTGTCAGCTATTTATAAGGCCTCCTCAGAAAACCACTTGCATTTTTGCATTTATTTTCTTGGAGATGGTTTTGATCACTGCCCCTGTACAATGTCACAAACCTATGTCCAGAGCTCTTCAAGGCACCCTATCAGATCTAATCCCTTGAATTTATTTGTCACTTCCACTGCATAATCATAAAGGATTTGATTTAGGTCATACCTGAATGGTCTAGTGGTTTTCCCTACTTTCTTCAATTTAAGTCTGAATTTGGCAATAAGGAGTTTATGATCTGAGCCACAGTCAGCTCCCAGTCTTGCTTTTGCTGACTGTATAGAGCTTTTCCATCTTTGGCTGCAAAGAATATAATCAATCTGATTTCAGTATTGACCATCTGGTGATTTCCATGTATAGAGTAATCTCTTGTTTGTTGGAAGAGGGTGTTTGCTGTAACCAGTGCATTTTCTTGGCAAAACTCTTTTATCCTTTGCCTTGCTTCATTCTGTACTCCAAGGCCAAATTTGCCTGTTACCCCAGATATCTCTTGACTTCCTACTTTTTCATTCCAGTCCCCTATGATAAGAAGGACATCTTTTGGTTGTTAATTCTAGAAGGTCTTGTAAGTCCTCATAGAACCATTCAACTTCAGCTTCTTTGGCATTAGTGCTTGGGGCATAGACTTGGATTACTGTGATACTGAATGGTTTTCCATGGAAACGAACAGAGATCATTATGTCATTTTTGAGCCTGCACCCAAGAACTGCATTTCAGACTCTTTCATTGACTTTGAGGGCTACTCCATTTCTTCTAAGGGATTCTGTCCCACAGTAGTAGATATAACAGACATCTGAATTAAAATCACCCATTCTGGTCCATTTTAGTTCACTGATTCCTATAATGTCAATGTTATCTCTTGCCATCTCCTGTTTGACCACTTCCAATTTGCCTTGATTCATGAACCTAACATTCCAGGTTCCTATGCAATAATGTTCTTTACAGCATCAGACTTTGCTTCCATCACCAGTCATATCTAGAGCTGGGCATTGTTTTTGCTTTGGCTCAATCTCTTCATTCTTTATAGAGTTATTTCTTTTTATTTTTTTTTAATTTTTATTTTTACTTTATTTTACTTTACAATACTGTATTGGTTTTGCCATACATCGACATGAATCCATGATGGGTGTACATGCCTTCCCAAACATGAAACCCCTCCCATCTCGCTCCCCATAACATCTCTCTGGGTCATCCCTGTGCACCGGCCCCAAGCATCCTGTATCCTGCATCGGACATAGACTGGTGATTTGTTTCTTATATGATAGTATACATGTTTAAATGCCATTCTCTCAAATCTTCCCACCCTCTCCCTCTCCCTCAGAGTCCAAAAGTCTGCTCTACACATCTGTGTCTCTTTTGCTGTCTCGCATACAGGGTCATCATTACCATCTTTCTAAATTCCATATATATGTGTTAGTATACTGTATTGGTATTTTTCTTTCTGGCTTACTTCACTCTGTATAATCGGCTCCAGTTTCATCCATCTCATTAGAACTGATTCAAATGTATTCTTTTTAATGGCCGAGTAATACTCCATTGTGTATATGTACCACAGCTTTCTTATCCATTCATCTGCTGATGAACATCTAGGTTGTTTCCATGTCTTGGCTATTATATAGAGTTATCTCTTAAAACCAAATAATAGCTTTGCCCATAGTCAGAGCCAGTTAATGGCAGAGTCAGGATTTAAACCTGGCTCTAAAAACATACATTCTAATACTTTCTGAAATTCATTCCCCAAGTCCTAGTGTATCTTGTTTCCAATTTAAAATTTGTTACAGAAAGTCTAAACCAATTCCAAGGTACATGCTGAGAAGTCTTATGTACCAGAAATGCAGACAAGCTGAATTTCATTTGCCCCATCTTCTTAGACCCTTGGCTTTCTCCCATCTCAGCCCCTAACTCTGTGTTAGAAAAAATAGGGTGGGTATATATGTATACATATAGCTGATTCATCTCATTGTATAGCAGAGAATAATATAACATTAAAAATATTGTAAGAATCATCTACAGAAAAAATAAATACAGCATGCCAGATACTGGAAAATTTTTTAATAAAAAATTGTGATGCTTCACCAAAAACAAAACAAACAAACAAAACACAGGTAATATCATTGGCCATATTCCCCTTTCCCTCAAATTTTCTGTGCAAACATCAGCAAGCATGATGCATCCACCTCTAATCTGTGATAGGAATCCAGGAGAGGTGTTCAAATCACCCTCTAGGGCACACTTTCTGTGAATCAAGATGCCACTCAACAACTTCACTCACATGAGAGGCAGCCCTATTGACAAATGTGAATGATATGATTACTGAAGACAAATGCCCCCTCTTCCAGGTAAAGATGTTCCTTCTTTGAACATGCTATGAGTAGAATCAAGTCATAGACATATTGAAGAATAAAGTGGTTTGATGAGTGCACATTGAAAAATCAAAGCACAAAAAAGGTTTTCAAGGAAGAGTTATAAAGTTGAAAGATCAAATGGATAGTTTAATCCTACGAGCAGAGGTGGGACTATGAGTAATCAAAGATGGGCAAATACAGTTGTTTCCTTAAAAGAGAAAGAAAAATATGTTTTCCCACAGTATGACTTAACTAGTATTTGCTCACTTGTAGCAGTTAACATAACAACATGGTATGTATTTCATCAGATACCAAAGAACTCTGAGTTGGAGACACATAGGCAAAATATTTTTAGAGATTATCACTTGTATTGTAAATATCATGGAACAGCATCAATTTATGTAATTGAATTGTTTTTGCATTCTACTACACCACTACTTGCATTTTAAAAAATTTGTTTTATGGGTAGTCATATTCAAAAACAAGTGAGTTAGCATCTAAATTTAAGATAACTGTAAATGGAAATCTTCTTTATTTTCGCATGTTCAATACCCTGCTGCCTATATTTTGAGTTCATTCTGTAACTCTAGCTCTGACTCACTGATATAAAAATAGTGTTTTAATTGTGTAAATCTTTTCCCCACTTTTTTGTGCTGCAACTGCCAGTAATTAACAATCATGCCACCTTGTTATAAGTTATGCTTCTGGGAGTTCCTTTGCCTTCTAACTAGTTCAAGGTCCCACAGGGCAATGCCTTTGTTTTTAACCCATCCCCTATGGTGATACAGTTCAGTTTTTCCCAGGGCCTCTTCTGGGCAATGCAGTAGGATTGTTCTTGAGGAAATCAACACTCCTCCCCAAACAGCAGGAATACTCTAAGTGCTTATTAGTTGTTCCCATGCAGTATAAACCCAGAATATCTGTCCAGGTTCAAGAAGAGGTTCAGAAATAAGGTTCTTCTTAATTAGAGATGTCTGATCCTCTCAATCATAACAAAGATGTGTCTAAATTCATGTCAAAATCCTTCTCTTCTCTTGTGAGATTCCTAAATAAACAGCTGATGTCACGAGACTAAACTGCCACTGATGGAACACTTTCAGGGTCCTACACTTTCAGGCATGAGTCATTTTCTGCTAAAAGTTGTATTTCCTTTGCTTTTCATCATTAGTTAAACCTGTGTTTATGTTTGAGCTGCTACAACTTCTCAGCTGTCAATATTAAAATGAAGCAACATGGTTATCAAGCGACATTATTATTCTCTTAAACAAAACTTGACAAAAAGAAGCATACTTTAAGCTCATTGTTCATTTAGGAGGTAGATACAGTTACAGAAGCCTCAGAATATATTTCTACAAAGTGTACAGAAGAGTAGCTTTACAGCTTATAAATGAGCTGACTTGCTTTTGCGTGAGTGAATGCTCAGTCCTGTCCAACTCTTTACAACCCCGTGGACTGCAGCCCACCAGGCTCCTCTATTTATGGAATTTTCCAGGAAATGATACTGGAGCAGGTTGCCAATTTCTCTTCCAAAGGATATTCCCAACCCAGGGATGGAACCCGTTTCTCTTGCCCCTCCTACATTGGCAGGTGGATTCCTACCACTGTGCTACCTGGGAAGTTTGGTACCTATTATTCCATAATAGTTGAATAAACTTTAATCTGATAATTTGAGGTGATTCAGTCTCTGCTAAAGTCATTTTTTTAAAATGAATATTTAAAGTCCTTGTGAAGCTCATTCAAAGTTTAGACTCATTATGAAAATTATTGCTGCCTTTCTCAAGAAGAGACCATTCTGCCTTTTCATGAGATGAAGTCTAGGTACAGAGAGAACCGTCAACTGTCTGCTCCAGAGAAAGTGTCTCTTCTCTGCTTTCTCTAGCTGGTCCTTGGGCTCTGGCCTCTTTCCCTGCTAGAGATGCTGCTCAAGTCTCTTTGGCTCATATTCTGCTCTCAGCCCAAGATAGAATTGTGATGACAATTGCTTCTGGGAAGCTAAGCCATCGCTCCTTACTGCCTGGGCTTCCCATCTTCCTCCCTTGAACTTCAGATATTCAGCTGCACTAGACTTTGGCCTCTCTACTCCCTAGCCTTACTATCTCTCCATATTTCTCTAACTCCCCCGACCCTCCCTGAGCCTCCCCTCCCCACCTCATGCTGTTCCAACCACCCTGATCTTCCCTCTTTCTCCCTGCCCCACAGGAGAACTTTCTGAATCTGTTCCATACCTTATTGGAACTTAGGGGAAGCAGGTGGAGGCTGCTGCAGGTCCTCCCACGCCTCAACACAACACATATCTATGACGTCATAGCAGCTGTGCCCCGTCTGTACCTGGATGTTACTGACAAGTTGGGACTAACTGGGGACTGGATAATACAAGTGTTGGTGGACCAGTGGAGTGAAAGCCAACTGTCTTAGACTCAAGAAACATTGAAAGAAGAGGTTACAGTGCATTTAGGAAGGAACCTCCTTTCTTTTGCTTCTGAACTAGAAAGAGGTCTCGTCTAGAATCACATTCCTGGCCTCTCTGCCTCATCACTCCTTCCCAGAAAATGAGGAGCTGATCTGATGCTGAACTGTGGAAAGAACACAGATGAGGCGCCATATTCCTTCCCCCCTCTCTGCAGCTTCTGACCTGCAGAACACACTGGTTCTTCTCTGTCCTCTTGAGGTAAAGGGGGCAGCCCTGGCCAGAGAGGCATACACTTGTTCCACGCAGTGACTGCGTGTCAGCCTAGTGCGGTAGAGAAATATCAGCCTATAACTAGAGGACCTGAGCTGTGTTCTCCCATATTCATTTTGTCATCAATCTCAATTTCTCTAAATCTTGTTTCTCTCTCAATTTGGATCTCAACTGAAACAGGAAACAAGGTATTATTTAATAGTTGCCTCAAATCCCTGTAAAGACAGCATTCTCAATAACTTTTGCTGTATAGGCAGCAAAGCCATATGGCAGTGGAAGGAAGAGAAATGTGGGATCAAGAGCTTTTTCTTTTTTAATTTTTATTTTAACTTTATTTTACTTTATAATACTGTATTGGTTTTTTTTTTTGTTTTTGTTTTTGCTTTTTTAATGGGAGTTACAACAGTGTATTTGTATGTAATAGGGTGATCCTATAGTAAGGAACAAATAATAGAAGGTGCAGGAGAGGGTGATAATTGCAGGATCAAGCCTTTCACTAGATGAAAGGAATGCATGGCATCCAGGACCCTAGAAGAGCGATTGCGATTGCCCTGAGATGAGAGGGAATGGTCGCCCATGGAAACACAAAGGAAAGCAGAAAACAGGTTCAGATATAATTCATGGTCTGGGGAGAAACCAGAAGTTATCTTCCTATTGTTTCCATTTTCTCAGTGAGATGAAAGAGCGAGGTCATCTACTATTACAATATGGACCAGACTGTAAATATTCAGAGAGCTTCATTGATTCTACCCAGCAGTAATTCAGTTTCACCCAATGTCCATGTGATTTCTTCAACTTTTAACTAAATATGAAGCTTCTTACCACTGTATGGATTCTCCTATTGTGTTTTTTTGTTTGTTTTTTACTGTAAATGACTTTAAAGTCTTCTGAAATGTAGAATGGGTAAATAATTAAACAGATGGAAATCAGTAAGTGGGTAAATAAAGTAAATGCATGCTGATTGTAAAATATTATAGCCATGCTTCCCCATAAGAAAATTGCATTAAACTATATAACAAGGAAGAAATTCTGCCTTGTATTTCCCTGGGTGGAATTTTGAGAGCAGTATACTCTTGTTTGCATAACCTTGCTAACAGCTTAAGTTCCAAGACAAACTATCCATCTTTTCAGCATCCTGACACTGCCTCAGAGGGGCTATTTAAAATATTACAATACATCTTCAATAAATATTTTGGAGTGATAGGCTTTTTTCCTTTTCATCTTGATGAGGAGAGACTCAGACACGGGGTAACCAAGAAGCTTACCTTGTGTTTTATATATAAAACAGGAAAAAGAATTTTGAAAGAAATCAAAGACATTAGTCAAATTTATGAGACTAAACTCTTCTTGTCCTTCATCCCATATTATATGCTTGAATAAAAGTTATGACGTAAAAAGTAAGGGATTAATGAGTGTGACAAAACTGAACATTCAGTTCAGTTCAGTTCAGTCACTCAGTCGTGTCTGATTCTTTGCGACCCCATGAATTGCAGCACGCCAGGCCTCCCTGTCCATCACCAACTCCCGGAGTTCACTTAAACTCATGTCTATCGAGTCGGTGATGCCATCCAGCCATCTCACCCTCTGTCGTCCCCTTCTCCTCCTGTCTCCAATCCCTCCCAGCATCAGAGTCTTTTCCAATGAGTCAGCTCTTCGCATGAGGTGGCCAAAGTATTGGAATTTCAGCTTTAGCATCATTCCTTCCAAAGAACACCCAGGATTGATGTCCTTTAGAATGGACTGGTTGGATCTCCTTGCAGTCCAAGGGACTCTCAAGAGTCTTCTCCAACACCACAGTTCAAAAGCATCAATTCTTTTAGCACTCAGCCTTCTTCACAGTCCAACTCTCACATCCATACATGACCACTGGAAAAACCATAGCCTTAACTAGATGGACCTTTAAGTATACTTAATTGCAAAGTTGAAAATATTGAGAAGTAAAAACAGACAAACCTGTGAATACTGGGACATCATATTCCATTGGGAATGCCAGTTATCTAATGTTTATATGATTGGTATAGTTAACCATCTATGATAAAAAAATTACTCATTTTTATATGCATATTTTCAAAAAATATTATTTGGTTTTTATCATTGGATCCATATTTTAATCAAAGAAACTATGTCTGAAGTTTAAATAGTCCCAGATGTCAACTCCCTAATTTTCACAGTTATTCCACTTAGATTTTATTAACTTCTTTTATGAGATGATGAGAAGGAGGAGGATCAATACATATACTGATTCTTGCTTCACAAGTTTAAGAGGAAGAAAAAGAACTTTCCCCACATGAATAAAACTGAGAAAGCCTCTTTTATCCTATTTTCTTCTTGCCACTCTGCTGAGACTATGGGAAGGTACAGGTAATAATAACTGGAGTTGCTAATACAACTGAGCCACTTTTCCCAGTTGGCATGGCCACTGTTGAATGACTATATGGTGTAGCTTCCAGCTTATGTGTGCTCAGATAATGTAAGTTGGTATAGCCCTGAATCTTGCTCTCATTCTGGTTCTCTCTACTTTCTTGCTTACAGGAGATAGGATGATAAGTTATCCTAAGGGCCTAGTCATCATTCTTTCTCTCTGCTCTATTTAGACATTGCTTGGGCCCTGGAGAGCTTGCATTACTTTAGGATTAACAGGAGACATAGGGAATTAGACAGAAAAGACTCTCACTTGTTCCTTAAGCCCAAGTTGGATTTTCCAGCTCTATGGGGGATTCTTATACTATGATGTCAGGCAGAGCTCAGTTCAGAGTAAAGTTGATGATTTTATTTCCCTTAGTAATTTTAATTCTTTCTATTTGAAATTGATACCATTGGGAGGTGAATACTATTGATTTGTTATCTGTTAGCTATTTGGCACCATCTGTTTTGGGATTCCCTGGTGGCTCAAATGGTAAAGAATCTGCCTGCAATGCAAGAGACCTGGGTTCAATCCCTCAGTCAGGAAGACCCCTTGGAAAACAGAATGGCTACCCACTCCACTATTCTTGCCAGGAGAGCTCCATGGTGGTCTACAGTCCATCAGACATGACTGAGTGACACTTTCTGGTTAAAAATATGTGTGAAATGATTGGAGTCTTTAATGTTTCATTCAGTTACAGTTTAACTCAAGAAGACTAAGCTGTAACCTAAAACTATCCTGTCACTTAAGCAACAAAATTTAATTTCAAATTAGAAATTCCTTTTTCTATGCATTAGAAGCCAATGTAATTTAGTAGTTGAAAAGAGTTGGCTTGTTTGCACAAAAATAAATGTTAATGTTCTTGGGAAAACACATTCCTTGGAACAAACTACAGAACAATATCATATTTTTAAAAGTCTTCTGCAAAGTAGGAAACAGTACTTTTTATTCTCTCATTCATCAGTCTGTGCTTACCTTTTAGATAATCTTCTTTAGAGTCTATACCTAGCTTTTTCATTGGTCCAGGTGCACAAAGTTGTTACCTTCCTTCTACAGTTCAGTCTTAGCAACAGCAACAATGTCCTTCTCATCTCCTTCTCCTCCTGCCTTCAATCTTTCCCAGCATCAGGGTCTTTTCAAATGAGTCAGTTCTTCACATCAGGTGTCCAAAGTATTGGAGTTTCAGCTTCAGCATCAGTCCTTCTGAATGCTTAATGGCTACCAATGTCAAAATGACTCATCTACAAGACTTCCACCTGGGACTGTCACCAAGAGCATTGAACAAGGCCTCTGTGATAACCTGGGCTTCTTGCTGTGTAGAAGCTGACTTTCAAGAGGGGAGACCCATTGGGACGCATCTGGATAGCCTGGGTTCCAAGAGGCAAGGCAGAAGTTGCATGTTTTTTTCTGATCTAGTCCTGGACTTCAGTGAATCTTGAAGTGTCACTTCCCTGAGTTCTGTTGGTTGCAAGGTCATGCCAGCTGCAAAGAGAGGCACATTAGATCTTACCTTTTGAAAAGAGAAATATCAAATAATTTATGACATCTTAATCTGCCAAATATTGGTCAAGGGGTTCAGTTCAGTCACTCAGTCCTGTCCGACTCATTGCAGCTTCTTGGACTGCAGCCCACCTGGCTTCCCTGTTGACCACTAACTCTCAAAGCTTTCTCAAACTCATGTCCATTGATGCCACCCAACCATCTCATTCTCTGTCATTCCCTTCTCCTCCTGCCTTCAATCTTTCCCAGCATCAGGGTCTTTTCTAAAGAGTCAGTTCTTCACATCAGGCAGCCAAAGTGTTGAAGTTTCAGCTTCAGCATCAGTCCTTCCAATGAACATTCAGGACTGATTTCCTTTAGGATTCACTGGTTTGATCTTGCTGCCCAAGGGACTCTCAAGAGTCTTCTTCAACACAATTGAAAAGCATCAATTCTTCGGTGTTCAGCTTTCTTTGGTGCTCAGCTTTCTCTATGGTCCAACTCTCACACCCATACAAGACGACTGGATAAATCATAGCCTTTACTAGATGGTGTTTGTCAGCAAATAATTTCTCTGCTTTTTAATATGCTGCCTAGGTTCGTCCTAGTTTTTCTTCCAAGGATCGAGGGGCTTATAATTTCATGGCTGCGGTCACCACCCGCAGTGATTTTGGAGCCCACAAAAATAAAGTTTATCACTGTTTCCATTGTTTCCTCATCCATCTGCCATGAAGTGATGGGACCAGATGCCCTGATTTTTGTTTTTTTGAATGTTGGGTTTTAAGCCAGCTTTTTCACTCTCCTTTTTCACCTTCATCAAGAGGCTCTTTAGTTCCTCTTCGCTTTCTGCCATAAGGGTGGTGTCATCTGCATATCTGAGGTTATTGATATTTCTCCCAGCAATCAATTAGCAATCTAAAACCCACCTTCTAGAATGCTCACAAGAACCTCTCTCAGGAAAGATACAACAATCGTGGAAGCATTTGTTTCAGAGATTTTTTAGCTATATACTCCTCATAGATTGAGTAATTATTTCCACTGGGCTCATTGGAAAAATATAATCATTTTTCTCCCTGCTACTCTGTTTACAGGTATACAAGGTAGTGAAGTTCTTGGAAAGATCGAAACGATTGCTTTATTAACATTGATTTCCAGGAGAAATTTTTTCCATCTGGTCTTTTAAACCAGGGATATTATTTTCCACCAGATGTGTTTAGTATAAGTGGTCAAATAGTGTCATGTTATTCTTCTGTTTTAGCTTTGTAAATATTTAGTTTAAATATTCATGTCTTTTAAAAGCATAGCTTTGATAGAACCCATTTTCCCAAGAAGTCCTAGAAGCAGAAAATGTCATCCATAAATTGTGATGTAGTCATTGCTTATGTACTGGAATCTATGTTTTGGTCTGATAAAGAAAGAAGAAATCTTTTCACTTGAAAAATATATCTAGTCTTGACAAGCATACTTAAGCAATTGTCTGTGATTTTTTTTCCCCACATTTTTATTTTCCAGGAAAGCTTCAGCTTTGTCTTGATTTGTTTGGTGTGAAATTAGGTAGCCACACTTTACCCCAGTCAATCAAAAAAACAAAAATTGTTTCAAGCTAGGCAGAAAAGTACTATAATAGTTGTTTTTACCACCAATGTTAGGTTTAAATAGCATTCAACAAACAAAACCCAACATAAAAAGTGGAGGAAGATTGAAAAAATTTATTCTCCATCATTTCTGGCCCAGTGCTTTTCAAATATTAGCATACATATAGATTATTTGGAAAACTTGAATGGGTCTTGAACGGGGCTAAATATTTTGCATTTTCAAAAGCTTCCTGGAGATGACCGTGTCACTGGTTAACAGACCACATTTGGAGCATCAGAGGAGTAGATTGACTTAGCAAGAATTTGATTTGACTGGGATGGAAATATTTGGAAATAGAGTTGGCAGAGACTCATTCCCTAATTAGATGGACTGCCAAGAGCAACAGTTTAATGTATTTAAAAATCTTAAAGTTTTCAATTTTAAAAAGTCAATTAATATTTATTAATGGTAAAACATATGGAAATACTCACATAAGGGAATATTGTATGGTTTTATGAGTTTTCATGAATATAAAGTATTACATTCACTCATAATTG
>SJYQ01001727.1:547761-571649 GCA_006410935.1 Redunca redunca | reverse complement strand
AGAATTAAGAAAGAAAATCCATTTTCCTGAGAATGAAACAAAGCTGATAACAATGGCTTTGATTGATATTGAAAATAAAGACATTTAAATGCTAATATTAATTATAATCAATTTTGGCAAGTTTTTGAACCAATGATTATAATTTTATAGACTTAGAAATAAGGATTTTATCTTTATACATCCTTTCTTTAAAATATATATTCTACAAAGATGTTGTTGTTATTGTTGTTCAGTTGCTAAGTCATGTCCAACTCTTTGTGAACCAAAGGACTGCAGTACACTAGGCTTATCTGTCCTCTGCTATCCCTGGGAATTGTTCAAATTCATGTCCATTGAGTTAGTGATGCTATCTAAGCATCTCATCCTCTGCCTCTCCCTTCTCCTTTTACCTTCAGTCCTTCCCAGCATCAGGGAAAGCATCATTCTAGAAAGATATCAAAATCAGCATAATGAGAGAAACAAAGCAAACAAAAACCACCTCAAACACATTATTAACATTTTGGTATCTCTTTCCATACTTAAAAATAAAATCAACATATGGTTTTTAAAAATTCAGAGATTTTATTTTACTGATACATGAATATTTTGCTTAGTACCTCATCACCATTAATGTTTTTCTACAAGTTTAGTAGTTTTATATGTAGTTTTATCTNTGCTTAGTACCTCATCACCATTAATGTTTTTCTACATGTTTAGTAGTTTTATATGTAGTTTTATCTTTAGCAGTTATTTCACAATTTCTTGAATAATTCCTATGTAAGTTGCCTTTACCCTACTATTTTGCAACACCACAATTAACATTTTAAATGCTCATTTTACACATGCTATCTATTTTTTCTTAGGAAAAACTTTTGTGATTGGTGTAACAAATTAAAATATTATGAATTTTTCTGGTGTCCTTGCATGCATCATTTCAGAAAGACAATGACAAATTGCTCTCCTGAAATGTACAAAATTTTACTCTCTCCAGTTCACTCCCCTGAAGAAGGAAATGGCAACCAACACCAGTATTCTGGCCTGGAGAATCCAATGGACAGAGAAACCGGGCAGGCTACAGTCCATGGGGTCACAAGAGTCAGACATGACTTAGCATCTAAACCACCGGTTCACTCACTGTGTTAACCTCTGCCAATTTATCATTTGATAAATGAGACTTCTCATGCTGGCAAAGTTACTGTGAAAAAGCCATTCTCATACACAGTTAATGGAAGAGTAAATCAAAACAATATTCTTGGAAAACAATTTTTAACTGAGTGTTAAGGGCCTTGAGAATGCCCATACCCTTTGACCTATTTCTGAGAATTTATCCTAAAGCAGCAACTCAAGTATGAAGAAATAATTGTACATGAGAATGCTTACCCGTTTATGTTTTTAATAGCAATGTCTTATAAACATAATACTTCTCTTAAAAATAAGTAAATTATGGCATTTCAGTTGTTGTTCAGTCGCTAAGTTATGTCTGACTCTTTGCAAACACCTTGGACTGAAGCTCTGTCCTCCAATATCCCCTGGAATTCATTCAATTCATGTCCATTGAGTCTGTGATATTTTCTAAACATCTCACTCTCTACCACCCCCGCTTCTTTTGCCTTCAATCTTTTCCAGCATCAGTGGCTTTTCCAAGGAGTCAGCTCTTTGCATCAGGTTGCCAAAATACCGGAGCTTCAGGTTCAGCATCAGTCCTTCCAATGAGTATTCAGAACTGATTCCTTTAGAATTGGCTGGCCTGATCTTCTTGCAGTTCAAGGGATTCTCAAGAGTCTTCTCCAGCACCCCAGTTTGAAAGCATCAGTTCTTTGGCACTCAGCCTTCTTTATGGAACAACTCTCACATCCATACATGACTACTGGAGAAAAATCATAGTTTTGATTATGTGGACCTTTGTTGGCAAAAGTAATGTCTCTGCTTTTTAATCTGCTGTCTATGTTGGTCATAACTTTCCTTCCAAGGAGCAAGTGTCTTTTAATTTCATGGCTGCAGTCACCATCTGCAGTGATTTTGGAGCCTGAGGAAATAAAATCTGTCACTGCTTCCAATTTTTCCCCTTCTATTTGCCATGAAGTGATGGAACAAGATGCCATGATCTTCGCTTTTTGAATGTTAAGTTTTAAGCCAGCTTTTTCACTCTCCTCTTTCACCTTCATCAAAAGGCTCTTTAGTTCTTCACTTTTTGCCATTAAAGTGATATCATCTTCATATCTGAAGTTGCTGATATTTTTCAGGGCAATCTTGATTCCAGATTGTGATTCAACCAGCTCAGCATTTCACATGATCTACTCTGCATAGAAGTTAAATTAATAGGTGACAATATATGGCCCTGTCATACTCCTTTGCCAATGGAATCAGTCTATTGTTCTATGTATGGTTCTAATTGCTGCTTCTAGGCCCTCATACAGGTTTCTCAGGAGACAAGTAAGGTGGTTTAGGGTTTAATATTCTGATCTCTGTAAGAATTTTCCACAGTTTGCTGTGATCCACACAGTCAAAAGCTTTGGCATAGTCAATGAAAAAGAGTAGATGTTTTCCTGGAAGTCCTTGCTTTATCCATGATCCAACAGATGTTGGCAATTTGATCTCTGGTTCCTCTGCTTTTGGTAAATCCAGCTTGTACATCTGGAAATTCTCAGTTCATGTACTGTTAAACCCTTGATTGAAGGATTTTGAGCATAACTTTACTTGATACCATGGGAAAAAAGCACAATTTTATGGTAGTTTGAACATTCTTTGGAATTGCCATTCTTTGGGATTGGAATGAAAACTGACATTTTCTTTTCTTTTTTAGGTTCAACTGATTTTTTATTCTTTATTTATTTTTTAATAAAATTTTAAAATATAAATTTATTTATTTTAATTGGAGGCTAATTACTTTACAATATTGTATTGGTTTTGTCATACATTGACATGAATCCAGCACAGGTGTACATGTGTTCCCCATCCTGAACCCCTCTCCCACCTCCCTCTCCATCGAATCCCTCTGGGTCATCCCAGTGCACCAGGCCCTAGCATCCTGTATGATGCATCAAACCTGAACTGGCAATTCATTTCACATATAATCGAGATTGCTGTGAGAAATAGCAATAACCTCAGATATGCAGATGACACCACCCTTATGGCAGAAAGTGAAGAGGAACTAAAAAGCCTCTTTGATGAAAGTGAAAGAGAAGAGTGAAAAAGTTGGCTTTAAAGCTCGAAATTCAGAAAACAAAGATCATGGCATCTGGTCCCATCACTTCATGGGAAATAGATGGGGAAATAGTGGAAACAGTCACAGACTTTATTTTGGGGGGCTCCAAAATCACTGCAGATTGTGATTGCAGCCATGAAATTAAAGACACTTACTCCTTGGAAGGAAAGTTATGACCAACCTAGATAGTATATTCAAAAGCAGAGACATTACTTTGCCATCAAAGGTCCGTCTAGTCAAGGCTATGGTTTTTCCTGTGGTCATGTATGGATGGACTGTGAAGAAGGCTGAGCACCGAAGAATTGATGCTTTTGAACTGTGGTGTTGGAGAAAACTCTTGACAGTCCCTTGGACTGCAAGGAGATCCAACCAGTCAATTCCAAGGAGACCAGTCCTGGGTGTTCTTTGGAAGGAATGATGCTAAAGCTGAAACTGCAGTACTTTGGCCACCTCATGCAAAGAGTTGACTCATTGGAAAAGACTCTGATGCTGGGAGAGATTGGGGGCAGGAGGAGAAGGGGACGACAGAGGATGAGATGGCTGGATGGCATCACCAACTCGATGGATGTGAGTCTGAGTGAACTCCGGGAGTTGGTGGTGGACAGGGAAGTCTGGTGTGCTGCAGTTCATGGGTCCCAAACAGCTGGACACGACTGACAGACTGAACTGAACTGATGATGATATACATGTTTCAGTGCCATTCTCCCAAATCATCCCACCCTCGCCCTCTCCCACAGAGTCCAAAAACTGTTCTATACATCTGTGTCTCTTTTGCTGTCTCACATATAGGGTTATCATTACCATCTTTCTAATTATGTATCATTATACTGTATTGGTGTATTTCTTTCTGGCTTACTTCACTCTGTATAATAGGCTCCAGTTTCATCCACCTCAGTAAAACTGATTCAAATGCATTCTTTTCAATGGGCGAGTAATATCCATTGTGTATATGTACCACAGCTTTCTTATCCATTCCTCTGCTGCTGGACATCTAGGTTGATTCCATGTCCTGGCTATTATAAACAGTGCTGTGATGAACATTGGGGTACACGCTTCTCTTTTAATTCTGGTTTCCTTGGTGTGTATGTCCAGAAGTGGGATTGCAGGGTCCTATGGCAGTTCTATTTCCAGTTTTTCACAGAATCTCCACACTTTTCTCCATAGTGGCTGTACTAGTTTTCATTCCCACCAACAGTGTAAGAGGGTTCCCTTTTCTTCACACCCTTTCCAGCATTTATTGCTTATAGACTTTTGGATAGCAACCATTCTGACCGGCATGAAATAATACCACATTGTGGTTTTGATTTGCATTTATCTGATAATGTGTGACGTTGAGCATCATTTCATGTGTTTGTTAGCCATCTGTATGTCTTCTTTGGAGAAATGTCTATTTAGTTCTTTGGCCCATTTTTTGATTGGGTCGCTTATTTTACTGGAATTGAGCTGCAGGAGTTTCTTGTATATTTTTAAGATTAATTGTTTGTCAGTTGCTTCATTTTCTATTATTTTCTCCCGTTCTGAAGGCTGTCTTTTCACTTTGCTTATAGTTTCCTTTGTTGTGCAGAAGCTTTTAATTTTAATTAGGTCACATTTGTTTATTTTTGCTTTTATTTCCAATATTCTGGGAGGTGGATCATAGAGTATCCTGATGTAATTTATGTTGGAGAGTGTTTTGCCTATGTTCTCCTCTAGGAGTCTTATAGTTTCTGGTCTTATGTTTAGATCTTTAATCCATTTTGAGTTTTTTTTGTGTATGGTGTTAGAAAGTGTTCTCAGTTCAGTTCAGATCAGTCGCTCATTCGTGTCCGACTCTTTGTGACCCCATGAATCCTAGCACTCCAGGCCTCCCTGTCCATCACCAACTCCCAGAGTTCACTCAGACTCACGTCCATCGAGTCAGTGATGCCATCCAGCCATCTCATCCTCTGTTGTCCCCTTCTGCTCCTGCCCCCAATCCCTCCCAGCATCAGAGTCTTTTCCAATGAGTCAACTCTTCCCATGAGGTGGCCAAAGTACTGCAGTTTCAGCTTTAGCATCATTCCTTCCAAAGAAATCCCAGGGCTGATCTCCTTCAGAATGGACTGGTGGGATCTCCTTGCAGTTCAAGGGACTCTCAAGAGTCTTCTCCAACACTACAGTTCAAAAGCATCAATTCTTTGGTGCTCAGCCTTCTTCACAGTCCAACTCTCACATCCATACATGACCACAGGAAAAACCATAGCCTTGACTAGACGGACCTTTGTTGGCAAAGTAATGTCTCTGCTTTTGAATATGCTATCTAGGTTGATCATAACTTTCCTTCCAAGGAGTAAGCATCTTTTAATTTCATGGCTGCAGTCACCATCTGCAGTGATTTTGGAGCCCCCAAAAATAAAGTCTGTGACTGTTTCCACTATTTCCCCATCTATTTCCCATGAAGTGATGGGACCAGATGCCATGATCTTTGTTTTCTGAATGTTGAACTTTAAGCCAACTTTTTTACTCTCCTCTTTCACTTTCATCAAGAGGCCTTTTAGAGGTTTTAGTCATTTTGGTCGATGACTCCTGTACAATGTTATGAACTTCCATCCATAGTTCTTCAGGCACTATTTCAGATCTAATCCTTTGAATCTATTCATCACTTCCACTGTATAATCACAAGGGATTTGATTTAGTTCATACCTTAATGGCCTACTTTCTTCAATTTAAGCCCAAATTTTGCAATAAGAAGCTCATGATCTGAGCCACAGTCAGCTCCAGATGTTGTTTTTTCCAACTATATAGAGCTTCTCCATCTTCGGCTGCAAAGAATAGAATCAATCTGATTTTGGTATTGACCATCCGGTGATGTCCATGTATAGAGCTGTCTCTTGATTAGTTGAAAGAGAGTGTTTTCTATGATCAGTGTGTTCTCTTGGCAAAGCTCTGCTAGCCTTTGTCCTGCTTCATTTTGTACTCCAGGGTCAAACTTGCCTGTTATTCCAAGTATCTCTTGATTTCCTACTTTTGCATTCCACTTCCCTGTGATGGAAAGGGCATCTTTTTTTGGTGTTGGTTCTAGGTCTTGTAAGCCTTCACAGAACCATTCAACTTCAGCTTTTTTGGCATCTGTGGTGGGGGCATAAACTTGGATTGCTTAATGTCGAATGGTTTTGCCTTAGAAATGAACCAAGATCATTCTGTCATTTATGAGATTGCACCCAAGTACTGCATTTCATGCTTTTTTCTTAACAATGAGGGCTACCCCATTTCTTCCAAGGGATTTTTGCCCAGAGTAGTAGATATAATGGCCATCTGAATTAAATTTGCCCATTCCAGTCCACTTTAGTTCACTGATTTCTAAAATGTTGATGTTCACTCTTGCCATCTCCTGTTTGACCACTTCCGATTTACTTTGATTCATGGACCCAACATTCTAGGTTCCTATATAATATTGTTGTTTACAGCATCAGACTTTACTTTCACCACCAGCACCTCCACAACTGAGGATTATTTCTGCTTCAGGCCAGCTGATTCATTGTTTCTGGAGCTATTATGGCATATGTACTATAATTATTAAGCAAAGATTTAAAATGTGTTTACAAAAAGTTTGAAGTATGCATAGAAACATACTTGGTGAAGGCAATATAACCAGATCATTAACGAGTGGACCCCTATGAATGATGAAATTCACATTGCACAACACAAGAAAGTGCCATTTACATAAAATCAATGTAAGTGTCTCTCCTTGGAGCTGTACAGTGAAATACTGGTGCAATGATTGAACTTTTTATTCTCTATGACTAGTGAACAAAGATCAACTTCTGGCTGAAATGAAAGGATACTCAAAGGGAATGTTGATGATAAAGACACAAAAAGACTAACAGCCAGAGAAGATGTTTATTGAATGCCCCAAATTAAAGAGACAAACATTAGTACCAGTGGTGTTCTGCCAGGTTCTAGGAAATGAAATACAGAATCAGAGAAATAGTGCTCCACTGCTGAGTGGTTTCACTACTTATTAATACTAAGTAATTAATACTATAGAATAATGGAACTAGTGTGATATTTCAGACCACATATTCAGCTTGACCTCTAAGACTGCATTTAATCTGATCATAGAAAACCGAGTCTGGTCAATTCAAATAGATTTTGCCTCCATTATTTCAGGTATAAACTCAGTGAAGTCAGGTCTGCCTTCTTTAGTCCCCTTTGGCCCTCTTCTCCATGGAAGACTCCTCTGATGTCATGCATGTGCTTTCCTGCTATCACTGGGAGAGAGGTTTCTGGTGCAAGGTCATCAGCATCTGTCTCAGCTGGTCTCCTCCAGTGAGTCTCAGTACATATGCTATAACAGCTCCTTCCCTCTGCGCTCTCCAGGAACCAGTCTGTGAGGAACTGTGTTTTCCTCAACTTTGGGAAACCACTCCCCACTGCAGCCCACTCTCAGCCACCTTCTTCCAAGTCACAGAAGTTAGGAAGAAATTTTGTTTATTTTTCTACTCTTTTTTGGGCTGTGCATATTGTGAGTAGGGTCTCAACACTCTCTTCCTGGACATTTTATGCTTCCATTTTTCTTCTATGGCTGCTGCAGCATGCTTAGGTGTGAGGGAACAGATTGGAGTGGAAGGAGGCTAATTCCAAGAAGTTTGTAATTTTTGTGGGCCTCACAAAAGAAGTGAGATACTTTCAGATCACAGATTCCCAAACCCATACAACAATTTATCATTTACCTTACTCACACACAATGACTCAATCCCAGGCAAGAGAAAGAGGAGCAGGATACAGGGACTATCCTGCTTGTGTTCCCTTATTCATCCCCTTTAAGCCACCAAGCTAGGAAGGCCTCTTTCTGGTCTGTGGTGGCAAGATTATCTGGCATCTCATCTATCTTTCCAATCTACTATCTGTGGCCAAGGCACAAATATTGCACATATATCTATATGTAGTTCAAAGTCAAGACTTCTGACTTGCAAGGATCTGAGATATAAATACACACACACACACACACACACACACACACATATATACTCACACACATACACATATATGTGTTTTGTACTTAGTTGCTCTGTCATGTCCAACTCTTTATGACCCCATGGACTATAGTTCACCAGGCTCCTTTGTCCATGGGGACTCTCCAGGGAAGAATACTGGAGTGGGTTGCTATGCCCTCCTCCAGGGGATATTCCCAACCCAGGAATCAAACTGGGGTCTCCTGCATGGCAGGTGGATTGTTTACTGTCTGAGCCACTAGGGAAGCTACACACACACACACACACACACACACACACACACACACACACAAGTTATACATATATACACATATATATGCATAAGTGTATATATATATATATATATATATATATACACACACACACATATGTGTGTGTGTGTGATTTGCTCAGTTGTGTTCAACTCTTTGTGACTCCATGGACTGTAGCTCACCAGGCTTCTTTGTCCACGGAATTCTCCAGGCAAGAATATTGGAGTGGATAGCCATTCCCTTTTCCAGGAGATCTTCCCAACCCAGGGATTGAACCCAGATTTCCTGCATAGCAGGTTGATTCTTTACCATCTGAGCCACCAGGAAAGCCATATACACACATATGTGCACATGTATATATATGCATATACACATATATACTCATGTATTGCATATGTATTGGACCATAAAGAAAGCTGAGCACTGAAGAATTTATGCTTTTGAACTGTGGTGTTGGAGAAGATTCTTGAGAGTCCATTGGACTGCAAGGAGATCAATCCAGTCAATCCTTAAGGAAATCAATCCTGAATATTCATTGGAAGGACTGATGCTGAAGCTGAAGCTCCAATACTTTGGCCACCTGATGTGAAAAACTGACGCATTGAAAAAGACCCTGATGCTGGGAAAGACTGAAGGCAGGAGGAGAAGGGGACAACAGAGGATGAGATGGTTGGATGGCATCACTGACTCCACAGACATGAGTTTGATCAGGTTCTGGGAGGTGGTGATAGGGAAGACGCATGCTGCAGTCCATGGGGTGGCAAAGAGTCGGACATGACTGTGTGACTAAACTGAACTGAATTGCATATGTATACATATCCATATATGTGTATGTATATATACATATGTGCATGTCTGTGCATATACATATAAATGTGTGTGTGTATATATATATACATATATATAGTAGACCCTTGCATGTCAAAAGCCTTGGCTTTGAACTACTGTTACTGAAACAAACTTGGGTCTGCTTGCCCCCCATTCAGAAGAGCCAGTCTATTGACATGATTGTGATGAAGGAAGTTACACTGTTTATTTCAAGACATCAAGCAAGGAGGAATGGGAAGGTCAAGCTCAAACACCTGAACTCCCCAGAGACTTTAAGGAAAGGGTTTTTACAGGCAACATTTTGGATGAGGGTTGCAGTTGGTGGACTTTCTTCTGATTGGCTCGTGGTGAGGTTAAGAGGTAACAGGCTGATATTTCAGGAATCTTAATCATCAAGCTTCTGGTTCCAATCTGGAGTCTATATACTTATGATCAACATGTAGTCATCCTCCACCTGAGTGGTGGTGGGGGAGGATCTTATTTTCTGCAGAACAACTCAAATATGTGTGTCAGACATCTTTTGTACACCCCTTGAGGAACTAGGATTCTGTTTTATTGCTGTGTGTTAATGCTCAGTTGTGTCTGACTCTTTGTGACCCCATGGATTGTAGCATGCCAGGTTCCTCTGTCCATGGGATTCTCCAGGCAAGAATACTGGAGTGCATTGCCATTCCCTTCTCCAGGGGATCTTCCCAACCCAGGGATCGAACCCAGGTCTCTGGCATTGCAGGCAGACTCTTTACCATCTGAGCCATTAGGGAAGTTTTACTGCTGAACTATTGCTTAATCAATCATTCCTTTCCTGGCTTGATTGCTTGTCCATTGTTTCTGCATTTTCTCACTTCCCTAATTAGTAACTCCTTAAGTCTGATCTTTGGAAGTCAGGTAAGGCCTAGGAGACTAATACTTCTTTCTACAAACACAAAATGTAAGACACAAAGGTATTGTGTAATAGGAAGGCTCCATGGGGCCCTTCTCAATTTCTAGCCCCTCTTTTCTTTGAGGGGAATAGGAATGAAACAAGAAAGGAAATAATGTTTTGGATAGAGAAGTTAATCATAAACTCAGCAGAGGAACTCAGTTTTATGAGGATGGGTTTTACTGCTACTGAACCTGAAGCCAAGAATTTGACTCTTTAGGTCTTACTGAATACATGCAAATCTTCTCCTCGATGATCCTCATGGTTGTCTTGAGGAATCCTATTTTCCAGGCTAGGTAAAGTTCAACACTGTCAACCAGTCCCAAAACAGAGCCATAGATTAGGCACCCAATAAAATGTTTGTTGAATAAATGAATGAATACCCCTCAGGCAAGGCAAGGAGAGAAGTAAAAGAGCAACAAATGAATAGAAGGAAATGGAAAAAACTTATTCACCCCAGAAATCTTTTTCAAAGATTCTTCTAAAAAAAGAAACTAACTGTCCTCAGATGTTACAAATTCATTATTGAACTCTCTAGAAAAGTTTTCTCTTAAAAGAATCAGGGGCATCCCCATAACCCACATAATCCTTGCATTTCTTATGTTTCAATCCAGAGGTTGCTGAAAAATTTACACATACAAAATACTTCACAAATTTTCAGCAGAGATGTCATTTTAAAAGTACAAGTATTCAATTCAAGTGAATCTCCCAACAAAAGCAAATGTACATATTAACTTTTCCCACTGTTCTTTATATTCCACTTTCAAACTTTAATTGTTGAACAATATTTAATTGTTGGACGAAGAGTGTTTGGGGTTTTTGCAAAGTAGGTCAAGCACAGAATTCCTGAACAGGACACAGTTGTTTTAATTATTTATTTTAATTTTCATTGGAGTTTAGTTGCTTTACAATATTGTGTTAGTTTCTACTGTACAGCAAAGTGAATTGGCTTTATGTATACACCCCTTTTCTCCTGAATTTCCTTTCCATTTAGGTCACCACAGAACACTGATTAGAGTTCCCTACTCAAACAGTAGTTTATTAGTTATCTTTTACACATAATATTAATAGTGCATATTTGTCAGTCCTCATCTCCCAATTCATCTGACCCCACCCTTCTTCTTTTGGTATCCATACGTTTGTTTTCTACATTTGTGTCTCTATTTCCCTTTGTAAATAAGATCATCTGTACTAAGTATTTTCCGATTCCACATATATGTGTTAATATAGGATATTTATTTCACATTGTTCTTAAAGAGGAATAGAAGAAAGATAAGCCACTTCCTAGTACTGCATACAAAGCCTCAGCATTACTTCATATAATACTACTGAGAAGAACTTGTCTTGAAACTTCTGAAAGACTGTGCTTCTCCACTTTGTTCCAAGAAGAAAAGTGCCCATTATAATCATTACCTGTACATTTACAGGTAATGGGACATTTACAGGTACCTGGATCCTAAGTAATGGAAGTGTGCATACTAGAAAGTTAATCTTTCTCTAAAAGTTTACCCCTGCTATTCTGGAGTTACATGATAAGCTTAGAGATGTTTTCAGGAGGAAACAGACAGAACTCCATCTTGAAATCAGGACTCCATCTTGGGACAGACTGGACTTTGAGCAATATGCCCAGTATCTGTGGAAATGACATACCAACTGGAAAACCAGACTTCCCGGATGGAAGAGTCCCAGGGCTCGTACCTAGGCTCTCCCATCACCTAAAAGTTCAGTTCAGTTCAGTTCTGTCGCTCAGTCATGTCCGACTCTTTGTGACCCCAAGAACTGCAGCACGCCAGGCCTCCCTGTCCATCACCAACTCCTGGAGTTCACACAGATTCACGTCCATCGAGTCCGTGATGCCATCCAGCCATCTCATCCTTGGTCGTCCCCTTCTCCTCCTGCCCCCAATCCCTCCCAGCATCAGAGTCTTTTCCAATGAGTCAACTCTNCTTCAGCTTTAACATCATTCCTTCCAAAGAAATCCCAAGGCTGATCTCCTTCAGAATGGACTGGTTGGATCTCCTTGCAGTCCAAGGGACTCTCAAGACTCTTCACCAACACCACAGTTCAAAAGCATCAATTCTTTGGTGCTCAGCCTTCTTCACAGTCCAACTCTCACATCCATACATGACCACTGGAAAAACCATAGCCTTGATTAGATGGACTTTAGTAGGCAAAGTAACTTTTCTTCTAAGGAGTAAGCTTCTTTTAATTTCATGGCTGCAATCACCATCCGCAGTGATTTTGGAGCCCAAAAAAATAAAGTCTGACACTGTTTCCACTGTTTCCCCATCTATTTCCCATGAAGTGATGGGANGCCCATCTTTCCATGAAATGTTCCCATGGTATCTCTAATTTTCTTGAAGAGATCTCTAGTCTTTCCCATTCTGTTCTTTTCCTCTATTTCTTTGCATTGATCGCTGAAGAAGGCTTTCTTATCTCTTCTTGCTATTCGTTGGAATTCTGCACTCAGATGCTTATACCTTTCCTTTTCTCCTTTGCTTTTCACCTCTCTTCTTTTCACAGCTACTTTGAAGTCCTTCCCTGATAGCCATTTTGCTTTTTTGCATTTCTTTTCCATGGGGATGGTCTTGATCCCTTTTTCCTGTACAATGTCACGAACCTCAATCCATAGTTCATCATGCACTCTATCTATCCGATCTAGGCCCTTAAATCTATTTCTCACTTCCACTGTATAATCATAAGGGATTTGATTGAGGTCATACCTGAATGGTCTTGCAGTTTTCCCTACTTTCTTCAATTTAAGTCTGAATTTGGCAATAAGGAGTTCATGATCTGAGCCACAGCCAGCTCCTGGTCTTGTTTTTGCTGACTGTATAGAGCTTCTCCACCTTTGGCTGCAAAGAATATAATCAGTCTGATTTTGGTGTTGACCATCTGGTGATGTCCATGTGTAGAGTCTTCTCTTGTGTTGTTGGAAGAGGGTATTTGCTATGACCAGTGCATTTTCTTGGCAGAACTCTATTAGTCTTTGCCCTGCTTCATTCTGCATTCCAAGGCCAAATTTGCCTGTTACTCCAGGTGTTTCTTGACCTCCTACTTTTGCATTCCAGTCCCCTAGAATGAAAAGGACATCTTTTTTGCGTGTTAGCTCTAAAAGGTCTTGTAGGTCTTCATAGAACCATTCAGCTTCATCTTCTTCAGCGTTACTGGTTGGGGCACAGACTTGGATTACCATGATATTGAATGATTTGCCTTGGAGAAGAACAGAGATCATTCTGTAATTTTTGAGATTGCATCCAAGTACTGCATTTCGGACTCTTTTGTTGACCATGATGACTACTCCATGTCTTCTGAGGGATTCCTGCCTGCAGTAGTATATATAATGGTCATCTGAGTTGAATTCATCCATTCCAGTCCATTTTAGTTTGCTGATTCCTAGAATGTCGATGTTCACTCTTGCCATCTCTTGTTTGACCACTTCCAATTTGCCCTGATTCATGGACCTGACGTTCCAGGTTCCTATGCAATATTGCTCTTTACAGCATCGGATCTTGCTTCTATCACCAGTCACATCCACAGCTGGGTATTGTTTTTGCTTTGGCTCCATCCCTTCAATCTTTCTAGAGTTATTTCTCCACTGATCTCCAGTAGCATATTGGGCTCCTACTGACCTGGAGAGTTCCTCTTTCATTATCCTATCATTTTGCCTTTTCATACTGTTCATGGGGTTCTCAAGGCAAGAATACTGAAGTGGTTTGCCATTCCCTTCTCCAATGGACCACATTGGACCTCTCCACCATGACCCGCCTGTCTTGGGTTGCCCCGCGGGCATGGCTTAGTTTCATTGAGTTCGACAAGGCTGTGGTCCTAGTGTGGTTAGATTGACTAGTTTTCTGTGAGTATGGTTTCAGTGTGTCTGCCCTCTGATGCCCTCTTGCAACACCTACCATCTTACTTGGGTTTCTCTTACCTTGGGCATGGGATATGTTTTCATGGCTGCTCCAGCAAAGCGCAGCCGCTGCTCCTTACCTTGGATGAGCGGTATCTCCTCACCACCGCCTTTCCTGACTTTCAATGTGGGACGGCTCCTCTAAGCCCTCCTGCACCCACGCAGCCACTGTTCCTGGGACATGGGGTTGCTCCTCCCAGCCGCCGCCCCTGGCCTTGGTTGTGGGGTTGCTCCTCCCATCACCTAAAGGAATACCTAAAAGAATACCCTAATTATCTGTGTAACTGAATAGAATCATAAATTCTATTGTGCTTATTGGGATATGACCACAGGCCTATTGATAATTGTCCACTGATAACTACCTATGATTAAGGCATACAAATCACAGGTTTAAGGGATAAGAATCATGGGTTAACTTTGATTGTATCTTTCTTTTCTTTTGTTCAGATTAGTTTCAGAGAATTTGGGTAGGTGGGTTTGGGCATGTACACTTAGCATGTATAAGGTTTTCACAAAAACTGGTCCAGGTCCTTGGCTAAGAGGAGACTCTCCCTTGGGCCCGCCAGTGTAATAAACTGCATTCCGCTATCTGCATTGTCCTTCTGAGTGAGTTTGTTTCCCGGAATGCTTGGCTATAACATGTTGACTTGATCTTGAATTTGAGTGGAAAAGCAATAGGCACTTTTGATTGGAGAATAATTCCTCCTACCTCAACTAAAACTTCACAGAAACAAAAGAATTTCCGTCACAAATCTGGAGTTTAGCTATTGTGACATTTTTAATTATAGGAAACTAAATTGTGTCTGATGTTAAAATATGAATTCCATTATTTACTTCTACCATTATTTACACAGTGGTTACGTCTTTGTTTGAAACAATATATAAATAACTATATGTGCCAAGCTGAGAATTATACATTTAATATATGTTGGCAAGACCCTATTTTTGAACAAGAGTAGTTAAATAAATAGCACACTTAATTAAAATTTAACTATTGTATAAAACAATAAGGGTGTTTTCAAAAGCATTTGGATTACTTAATGAAATTAGAACAGATTAATATAAATACCAGAGTAAATCAAAGTTTCCTTTTTTCAAATTTAATTAAATTCCCCTGGAAAAGAAATGTGGCATGACTTTCTAAAAAGTCTCTTCTATGGACTTCAGAATATTTCAAATACATTTTTCAGCACATTGGGACAGAATTTGGAAATGATATAGTAACAGAAAATGCTGTGATGTGCATGATTTGAATATACTGCCATCAAGCAGTGGTGGCAGTTTTTATAAATGGAAAAGTAGATGTTTGGGTTCAGAGGGTTGTGTCTCTTTCCTTGCAGTCCTTCACACCAAGCTCAGTCTTTGTGAAACATTTCTCATGAGAGTATATTGGGAGCAACACTTTTCCCCCCCAGCCCCTCCCTTCTCATTTGGCATTCCCCAGTGGCTCCGTGGCAAAGAATCCATCTGCAAGGCTGAAGACATAGGAGACTTGAGTTAGATCCCTGGGTCAGGCAGATCCCCTGGAGGAGAGCATGGCAACTCACTCCAGTATTCTTGCCTGGAGAATCCCATGGACAGAGGAGTCTGACAGGCTACAGTCTGTAGAGTCACAAAGAGACAGACTTGACTGAAACTGAGTACACCTCTATCATGTAAAGCCTCTTTGGTTCCTTGGGCGTTGATGACTCGCTGTTGGGTCTGTCCATAGCCAATCATTCTAACCCCAGAGGCTGCTGTCTGTTTTCCCTACTTAGCAATTCATTCTGATCTGCGGAGCCGCCCCGCACCCCCTCAGTCATGTTATATTTGCTTCATAGCCTAGGCCCTTGCTTTTTCCTGGCATTTAACCTGGCCAGCTCTGGTTTCACTTATTTGCTAATCCAGTAATTATAGGGAACCCACTGTGGTCCAGACACTGTGCTAAACATTTATCAAGTAGTTGCAAATATTATCATCATGATAGCAACCCCAAGGTAGAGCTGCTATTGTTATTAACCCCATATTATAGACAAAGAAATTAAGTAACTTGAAAGACTAGGATTCAACCTCCCAAGCCTCATTCCAGATGTCTGCTGTGAATCTATACCACTATTCCATCCAGGACTGAAGGACAGGGCAACATGTTCTGAACAGTAATCTTTAAACCATATACACAGATGCCACATATATGACAACCCAGACACTTAAGATACACAGATGCGTGGGGCATTAAGAAAATATCGTCTTTTAAGATAAGCAGTAAGAATGCATTGCAGAAGGAAATGGCAACCCACTCCAACGTTCCTGCCTGGAGAATCCCAGGGATGGGGGAGCCTGGTGGGCTGCCGTCTATGGGGTCGCACAGAGTCGGACAAGACTGAAGTGACTTAGCAGCAGCAGCAGCAAGAATACGTTATTTGGCATTGAAAATCTAGAGTCTAGCTTGATCACTTTCCCATTTATCCTTACTTAACTCTCCCTTCTTTTTATTCATCCCAGGCTAATGTTACTGTTGTTGTTCAGTCGCTCAGTCATGTCTGACTCTTTGCAACCCCATGGACTGCAGCACAACATGTTTCCATGTCCTTTACCATCTCCTGGAGTTTGCTCAAACTCAT
This sequence comes from Redunca redunca, assembly GCA_006410935.1. NCBI lineage: Eukaryota > Metazoa > Chordata > Mammalia > Artiodactyla > Bovidae > Redunca > Redunca redunca. Next base: position 554,984 of record SJYQ01001727.1, on the reverse strand, counting down.
GTCCACTGAGTCAGTGATGCCATCCAACCATCTCGTCCTCTGTTGTCCCTTTCTCTTCCTGCCCTCTATCTTTCCCAGCATTAGGGTCCTTTCAAATGAGTTGACTCTTCACCTCAGGTGGCCAAAGTATTGGAGTTTCAGTATCAGTCGTCCTAATAAATATTCAGTGTTGTTTCACCCACCAGGCATGTGGGATCCTAGTTCCCCAAACCCATGCCCCCTGCAGTGGAAGTGTGGAGTCTTAACCACTGGACCACCAGGGAAGTCCCTCATACATGATTTTGAATTAAAGAGTTTATTTGTTACTTACATTGAGTCTAAACAATTATGGAGGTTGGGAAAGATATTTCAAGTGCTTTATCCTCTTCTTTGGGGTTAATTTAGCATTTAATAGCTTCTTGTCCTTTTCTCTGGATTTTAGATTCATTTGTTTTCTAATTTTCCTCTTTGCTACCAAAGGAAATACTAACAGTAGTTGTCAAATTTTTGATCTCAAGAACTCTTAAACTTTATNAATACATACATTAATATATAATAACAAACCCTTGACATATTAACAGAAATAATGTGTTTATGAAAAATATGTGATCAAAGCCAGAAATATTTTGTAGGAAGAGTGGCATTATTTTGTATTACTGTAAATGTTTTTAACCTCTGGTTTGATAGAAGACAGAAAGATTCTCCTGTCTGCTTCCATATTCAAACTGTTGTGGCATCATTTATTATGTGCTCAGTCGCTCAGACGTGTCTGACTCTTTGTGGCCTCATGGATTGTAGCTTTCCAGGCTCCTCTGACTAAGGAATTTGCCAGGCAAGAATAGTGGAGCAGTTTGTCATTTCCTAATCCAGGGGATCTTTCAGACCCAGGGACTGAGCCCATCTCTCTTGGTGGTCTCAATCTCTGGCAGGTGGATTCTTTACCACTGCACCACCTGGGACGCCCCATTATATGTCATATAGCTACGGAAAATTCCACTCATGGGAGAACAAGCGAGAAAGAGGAAAGTAACGTCTTACTTAGAACTACTAGGAAAATCATTTTGATGCCCCTGGAAGGGTCTCTGACAACACTTTGAGAACCATTGGTTTACAGAGAACAGATATTGGTTTACAAGAGAACAGAGGGGAGAAAAAGTAGGTTCCCTTGTGCCCTGGTCCCAACTGTCAATTCATCCTTTTTACAGCATGGCAAAAGGGAAGGAGCAAGAAATAGTGAAGGAAGATTTCTCTACATTGTGAGCAAAAATGCACTGTGAAATTTTCTCTAACTTTGAAAAATAATTTTATTTTATTCTTCTTGTATGAGAAATGAAACAGCCTGCCTTACTATTTTTTCAGACCAGAATCTCCTTAAGTAAGTGAACATGACACTGATTTAACAAGACAATTGTCAGTCGCTTTGCCCTCGGAGCACTTAAGAGCAACTTAGAACTTCTATTAATGTAATGTGCCTTGGAAGAGAGTTATACATTTTACTGAAAATGTTGTAAAGAGGGGAGAGTTTGGATTTTAGTGCTGAGAATTTAGTTTTGAACTAATTGTGACCACACAAAGGAAATAATAGTAGCAAATGAGTCATCTTTACTATACATTTTTCACTGCTACCATTACCACCACCACCACTGCTACTACTGGCCATAATAATAATGTTGCGTCCCGTGTAATATAACTCACTGTTTCAGTTTCCAGGCTCCTGAGCAGACGCTAGTGGTTCACATGGTAACAACACTATATATGCTGAATATTATATTAGGCAAAGTGTTGCCTCCATAAAGGCCTTGGAAAAGCAGAATCCCAGAAGAGCTAGGTGTGACTTTTTCTCCAAATTCATTTCACATTAATTAAATAATTAAGATCCAGAAGAGCAAAGTGAACCACAAGTGAAACAATATCTAGTCTCTTCTATGAAAAGAACTAGAAGACAGATCTCTAGACCTTAAGTAGATAAAATACGTTTCCATTACCTCCTTACACTTAAACAACTATAATAATTCACAGTCACAGAGACCTTTGTATAGATATGCACACTTCAAATCTGATCAGATCTATTTTTAAAAATAATTTTTATCCTAGCACATTAGTTTGTTCTTTTTTAAAAAATAACATTTCTAATGTCCAATTTCTTGAAAGGCCTAGACTGATTGATTTCCAAACTTTTTATTTTCTAAGATATTTATGTTAGGCAACAAACGTTCTGGTAAATATTATTTTAGTTACATCCTACAGTTTTTACATGTAGTTCTTTAAGTGCTGCTCAGTTTCAAATATTTTGTAATTTGTGTTGTGATTTTGTTTCCGATGCATTGATTGGCTCAGATGGTAAAGACTCCATCTGCAATGCAGGAGACCTGGATTTGATCCCTTGATTGGGAAGACCCCCTGGAGGAGGGCATGGAAACCCATTCCAGTATTTTTGCCTGGAGAATCCCCATGGACAGAGGAGCCTGGCGGACAACAGTACGTGGGGTCGCAAAGAGTCAGCCACAACTGAGCAACAAAGCACATGGACATGGACTGGTTACTTTCCAAGTACATATTTTGTGGGAAAAGAGTTTATTTTGTTTGTGGTTTTGTTTGTTTTTAGTCACCCAAAGTTCATAGTTTACATTAGGGTTCACTTTTTGTGTTGTATTGTCTCTGTTCTCACATCTGCTCAGTCTCTCAGTCATGTCTGACTCTTTGAGGCCCCATGGACTGTAACCCACCAAGCTCCTCTGCCCATGGAATTTTCCACGCAAGAATACTGGAGTGGAGTGCCATTTCCTCCTCCAGGGGATCTTCACCAACCAGGGATCAAAACTGAATCTCTGTAGTCTCCTGCATGGGCAGGTGGGTTCTTTACCCTAGCGCCACCTGGGAAGGAGTTTTGATAAATGCATAATGCTGTGTATCCACCATCATAGTATCAGTATTTTCACTGCCTCCAAAATCCTCTGTGCTCCACTTATTCATCTTTCCCTCCCCTCAAACCCTGGCATCCACTGATCTTTATACTGTCCCCATAGCTTTGCCTATTCCAAAATGTCCTATAGTTGGATCATATTATGTTTTAGTGCCTTTCATTAGTTTTTTTTTTTTTTTTACTTTTAAAATTTTTATTTTAACTTTAGTTTACTTTACATTACTGTATTGGTTTTGCCAAACATTGACATGAATTCACCACGAGTGTACAAGCGTTCCCAAACATGAATCCCCTCCCACCTCCCACCCCATGCCATCCCTCTGGGTCCTCTCCTTGCACCAGTCCCAAGCATCCTGCATTCTGCATCTGACATCATGTTAGTTTTTTATTTCAGTTCTAGCACCACACAGGTTGTATAAATGAAAGTCTGATACATACAATTGTCTTAAAGCTTGGGAGTTTTTTGTTGTTGGTTTGTTTGTTTTGGATGACTTTGCCCAAATCACCAAATCTCTGAAAGATGAAAAATATGCAAAAATCAAGTTAGTTTTCTCAGCATTTCTCTGAGGTGGTAGGTGTAATCTTTTATCCATTAGGGAATACTTTGAGGCAACTGAATTTACGTCAAGGATTCAGATTCTGTTCTTCCATTTTGCAGAAGTTTTAGAATGCTAAATTTGGTTAAACTAACTTATCTCTGGTTTCTGTGTTGCCAATAAGTTTGTAAATTTGGAGAGGAATGCATGGTCAGTTGGTACATTCACAAAAGAACAGTGAGGAGTTGCAAGGATTCATATTACATAAAAAATTCAATTACTTAGCATTTTTTGGTGATAATAATTACATGATTGATGTTTTCAGCAAAAGAAAATCACCATATCAGATTTTCTATCTTTGGCCTTCTCCCTCATTAGCTGTTTCCATAACATGAGTAAGGCATCTAAGAAAAATACCAAGTCAATATAAAATTGTAATTGTGTTAATTTTAAAAAATACAGCTTTTTCTCCATTTGGTTCTTGACTTTTTCCTTTCTTGCCATATGTTGCATGCTTGTCTATAATGAGAAAGACATATATTACATCATTCATCTTTGAGTTTTTCTGCCTATTCCCTGACAGAAGATTCTTTTGGCTCCTTACCTTCCCCACACATCATGCAGTCATTCATGATTGTTCAAAGTGGATACCAATTCTGGGAGTCCTAATATTATATTTTGGGCTTCCTAGATTGTGCTAGTGGCAAAGAATCCACCTGCCAATGCAGGAGATGCAAGAGATGCAGGTTCTTGCATCTCTTGGATTGGAACAATCCCCTGGAGGAGGAAATGGCAAACAGCTCCAGTATTCTTGGCTGGAAAATTCCATAGACAGAGGAGCTTGGTGGGTTACAGTCCATGAGGCCACAGGAAGTTGGACACAACTGAGAAACTAAGCACAATATTATATTTTATTCAGAACTTGTTTGATTTTCCCCTTATATAGCATCTCTTGACCCCAGACTTACTCTTATGTAAATCTTGCAAGGGATAAAAGTTTGTCTGTACTTTTCCTTCTTTCTTTCATCAGTCCCCCCTTCCATTACCAGGTTTACTACCCCTTTCATTATATTCAACTCATCAACAACTTCCTGCATCTTGTTTTCTGCTAATCTCTTTCAAGACATTCACATAAAACTACAGTGTAAGTGGAAAAAGATATAAGATGTGATCCCTCAAGCTTCCAATGCCCTTTGGATTAATAGAGGGCTCCTGATTCCTAAAAATTTCAAATACTCAAAGAAAAGCAGTTTTTAGAGTTATATGATGGAACATTGGACTTATATTTTAACAAGCTTTTTACATAATCTCAGTCTATTCTTTGCTTCCAGATACTCATGTATTTTCAAACTGTACTAGAAATAAGCACAGTATTTTCTTACCTTTCCACTTTTTATGCAAGGTTTTATACACACACACAAACACACACACACACACACATATGTGCGAATGTATGTAAACACATCTCCAAGAATATAATATGGAAATTACTAGGAGCTAGCATGAAGAAGCAAAGATAGAATCTATTCTTTGGATGTGACTTCCTGATACAAAATATTTCCAGTTTTGACTGCCAAATTATTTAAATTCATATGCAATAGACTTGTCTTCATGAATCTTGTGTCAGAATAAAAATTCAACCTTGACTAATGAAATAATGCTATTTTCAAAGCAGTGGAACTTAATATAATTATTGGTCACCACTTCATTAAAATTCTAGCATACATTACAATCATTAATTTCCTGATGCTGTTAAAATCCTGCTTTGTCTTTGGAGACAGTCTAAGTATCTTTAATAGCTATTATTTAGTAAACCAATAGGAATTTAATATAAGAGAGATCCATCTGGTAGATATATCAAATTAAGTACTTGAACACTGAGTTCCACTTTTCAAAATCTAATTAGGCATAAAAAATCAATTTCTTAACAAATATAGATGCATTTTCATTATAATTTCATCACTGTTGACTTCCTCACGTTTGAGTGGTTTGGAATAAATAGTTTTTGAAGACCTGCTATTAACTTGGTGAAATAACATAGATGATAACTAAGTAAGAAAATTGAAGTTAATTTCATGCTTCATTTAAATGTCTGGATATCTTTGGTCTGACTCTTGCCAGTGTTCTCAGACTTTTGGAGGATTTGACAGTTTAATCACATACTTAGAACACATATGTAAGAATATGGCATGGAAATTGCTAGTAGCCAGAGCAAGTACAGGTCTTACTCAGGATTGGACTTCCTGATGCAATTCAAAATAGCATGATTTAAAGCCTCCAGTTTAGAACTATAAGAATTCAGTTCTCTCCCAAGGAGTGCATAATCTGAAAGCCATTTTTTTCTCCTTGGGGATTTGACTTGCTATAGGCAATTGTCTCCTAAAATGCAGAATTCTCCAGTAGAGTTTGTGGCTGTGGTGTTGATAAACTATAGAAGACCTTCAAATTCTATGAAAGCTTGTAGTCTTCAGGTAGCCTTAAAAATATCCCCACCCAACATTTAACCCTGTATTTATTCTTTTGGAAGACATAGAAAGATACTTAATACTCCAAAAAGAAAAACAAAAAGAAACTGACTAAGGCTGAAAAAAGTATCCACAGATAATTTTCCATTAACGTGTACACACACACACACACACACACACACACACCCCATCTCACAGGTCTTGAACATTCCAACGTGGAAAGGTTGCAAACACCATGGAGATTAAGGATCCATGTTCAAGAGGTACCTAAGTGTCAGGTTCTGGAACAGAGTTTTGGCAACAGTAGGACCAATCTATAAAGACATTCACAGGTCTCTGATGACATACTGTGGGCTTTTCATAAAGTGTATTCAAAATTTAATGTATGGTTCTTCTCAGATTTTCTGATTTCTATATATTTTTGTAAAATATTCTTTCTCATGTGAAATAATGGCCAGAAAAGATATGGTATTTGTTTTTATGTTCTTACTTGAAAAAAAAAAGGGGGGGGGAATTGGCAACATTATATTGTTTTCCAAATTTGCTTTTGAAATATTACCAGTTGGTAAAATCCAAGAGTCTGGAAATTGCAATCACACTTGGAGCACAGAGCACACATCCTTCCTTCATTCTTGCTAAATAAAAGGGAATTGTCATTCTGGTTTTATAAACCATTACAAAGAAATTAGTTTTATGTTATTTCTCTGTCAATTCAGATAAGTTCCTTCCACAAAAACAAAAGCAAACAAAGAAAATAAAAATAAATAATCAAGAGGGAAGTAACTATAATATAGTTATATTTTATTTCGTGAAGTGCACATATGACTGAAATTCTGCTATCATATTTCTTTCCCTCTATATTCTATAGGAAATCCCATATTTCCTGTAAATTAGCATTGTTATTTCCTTTGATATAAAAATATTACATAATTCAATAAACTTTTCTCTAGTAATCTAGGAAAATGATTATGAAATTTTTGATAACATATTTGAAAAGGTACCAATAAAAAATGTGATTAGATGAAGTTTGAAAAAACAATGAGAGCTCAACTGTGGAGAACCTAATGCATCATGATGACAATATAGATTCACAGTGGGAAGAAAAATTAAAAGTAATTTTCTCCATGTGATTTTTGAAGTCATCAGAGTCAACCTAATCCATACCACCCCTATTTCTAGTTGTATTACTGTGTAATCAGCCTTCAATGACTGCTTCCTTTCAAACTGTTTTATAAATATCAGTTATATTAATTTGATTGATATGGTGTTTTTCAAGTTTTCTATATCCTTAAAGAAAATTTTTTCTACTTCATCAATCGT
>SJYQ01001727.1:508369-547748 GCA_006410935.1 Redunca redunca | reverse complement strand
TAAGGGTAAAGTTTTAAAGTCTCAACTATAATTGTATATATTTTTCATTTTAATTTTATATAATTTTGATTTTCCTTTAGTTCTGCTAGTTTTTGCTTTTATTATTAGGGGTATGACAAATAAGATTAAATATATTTGTATATATATAATTTTATTGGAGTATAGTTGATTTACAATGTTGTGTTACTTTCAGATGTACAGCAAAGTGAATCAGTTATACATATAGCTACATTTTTTGGATTCATGTCCCACATAGCTCATTACAGAACATAGAGTCGAGTCCCCTGTGCTATACAGTAGGTCCTTTGTGTTGTTGTTGTTTTAGTCAGCTAAGTCGTGTCTGACTCTTCACGGGTCTATGGACTGTAGCCCACCAGGCTCCTCTGTCCATGGCATCTCCCAGGTAAAAATACTGGAGTGGGTGGCCATTTCCTCCTCCAGGGATGTTCCCTACCCAGGGATGAAATCTGTGTCTCCTGCATTGGCAAGCGGATTCTTTACCACTGAGCCACCAGGTAAACCCACAGTCGGTCCTTATTAGTTATCTATTTTATATACAGTAGTGTGTATATATATCAGAGAAGGCAAGGGCAATCCACTCCAGTACTTTTGCCTGGAAAATCCCACGAGCAGAGGAGCCTGCTAGGCTGCAGTCCATGGGGTTGCTAAGAGTCGGACACAACTGAGCAACTTCAATTTGACACTTCATGCATTGGAGAAGGAAATGGCAACCCACTCCAGTGTTCTTGCCTGGAGGATCCCAGGGATGGGGGAGCCTGGTGGGCTGCCATCTATGGGGTCGCACAGAGTCGGACATGACTGAAGCGACTTAGCCATAGCAGCAGTGTGTATATGTCAATCCCAATCTTAAATTATTCTTCCCCTCTTTTCCCCACTGTTAGCTATAAGCTTGTTTTCTACATCTTTGACTCTGCCTCTGTTTTGTAAATTAGTTCATTTGTACCAATTTTTTTAAGATCCTACATATAAGCGATATCATATGACGTTTGGCTTTGTCCAACTTATTTCACTCAATGTGACAATCCTTAAGTCCATCCATGTTGCTACAAATGGCATTACTTCATTCTTTTTATGGCTAAGTAATATTCCATTGTATATATGTATCACATCAATGTTCACTCCTCTGTGATGTATATTTAGGTTGCTTCCATGTTTTGGCTATTGTAAATAATACTGCAATGAACAACATGATGCCTATATTTTCAAATTATGGATTTCTCTGCATATATGCCTGGAATGGGATAGCTGTATTATATGCTAGATCTATATCTAGTTTTTCAAGGACCTTCCATACTGTTCTCCATAATCATTGTACCAATTTACATTTCTACTAACAGTGTAGGAGGGTTGCCTTTTCTCCACACCCTCTCCGGCATTTATTATTTGTAGATGTTATGATGATGGCCATTCTGACTAGTGTGGGGTAATACCTCACTGTAGTTTTGATTTACATTTCTCTAATATTTAGTGATGTTGAGCATGTTTTCATGTGCTTTTTGGCCATCTGTATGTCTTCCTTGGAGAAATGTATATTTATTTGATCACATTCAGCAAAACTAAAGAGGTTTACTAGTAATATTTGATGTTTTCTGAGTAAGGAAAAAGTAAAACAGGAACTCACAACCCTAAATTTAAGATACTAAAGGGTGGTTTGGCTTCTCTGAAAACTTCAATATGTAAGAAATTAAAGCAATAATTCTGATAAATGAACTTCAGTTTATCTCAGTTTTAGAACATATGACTCACTTTTTCTCGTAAGGTACCTAGTTTTCTGTCTCATTTTGTTTTCTTTATAATTTGATTTTGTTTCAAATCTGATTGCTAAGATTGAAATTTTAAATGTTTGCTTAAGAAAGCCAATTAATATATAAGACAAATCATGTGGGCCTGGAAAATATGACACATTAAAGAAAAGGTTATATCTGCTTCAGTAGAAAAGACTTCAAGAATTTTGAAACAGAATTAAACTTTAACAGCATTACTGCTATTCAACACAAATAATATGAACCTAAATCAATACTTGTTTGAAAATGTGTTGAGAAAGACTTGTAGAAGATTGCCAAACTGAGTTGTTGGCCAAGCTGTGGGTAGTTGGTAAGAGGTAAGTATCTTGGATGGAAGTTTAAAGGAAAGCACTTATTTTGAGCTTTCAGAAGAGAGAAGGAATTAGGGAGATGGAGAGAATAGCTTTTGTGAAGGTGGTAACTGATGAGCTGGGTCCTCAATTAAGGATTGGCTGAGATAGAAAGTTGTTCTTTTTTTTTTTTCCAAAAGAAGATGCAGAGATGAGAAAAGTGGGATCTAGTGAAGAAATGTGTGCAAGCTGTGCAAAGGGAATTTGTGGCTCATAGTTAAGTTTGCATTCAGGCTACATTGTAAATAGCCTCCAGTGGGGTCTTTATCCTCTAGGACAGTGACTCCAAAAATGTTTTCACCCTCATTTCACATTAACCCTCCTTCATGAAATGCCTTCTGATATTTTCTATTCTGTTTTATTCTTCACTGTTTCATTTATAAAGAATTTTAGCATGGTCCATCATAGAAATTACATATTCTTTTAAGAAGTCAGGGAAGAAGGACTTCCCTGATGGCTCAGATAGATGGTAAAGCATCTGTCTACAATGTGAGAGACCTGGGTTCGATCCCTGGGTTGGGAAGATTCCCTGGAGAAGGAAATGGCAGCCCACTTCAGTACTCTTGCCTTAAAAATCCCATGGACAGAGGAGCTTGGTGCAGGCTACTATCCATGGGGTCGCAAAGAGTCAGGCACGACTGAGCGACTTCACTTTCTTTCTTTCTTAAGAAGTCAAAATGCACAGTCTGTAAATGCTGCTCTAGTTAAATTAATGGAAGTGTCTGTGTTGAAAAATAGGGAAGGAATATGATCTTGACTGGTTGCAGAGAGTGACTAGAGGGGAAGGAACAGGGAAATCTAGCTTGGCTGCTTATTGTGGACACTGTGGAAATATTTGCTGAATTAATTAATATAAAGTGAGCAAGGACATTGCAAAACTGGCTGAGGAGAAGGAATGAGAGAATGATCTTAAGGTGATGAGAGAGGAATGAAGAAACGCATGCAACACACACATAGAAGACCACGTAAGATTTTCTAAAAATCTTTCACTATGTATGTACTTATGTATATGTAAACATTGAATTAGTCATTAATAAAATCAAAGCAGATTTAGGAAACAAATGTCTCAAAAACTTCTTGAAATGCTATAAACAAGTCCAAACTATTCAAAACTAAGCCAACTAGCCATGTAATGGAAAAATCTATATAGCTTTAGGAGAAAAGGAAAGAAATGCTTAGTACCTACTGTAAGCCAGACATTAATATGTGCAATTTCTCATTTAATTCTCACAAGTCTGTCAAACAAATATTGATGTCCTTGTTCTACAGATAAGGAACTGAGCCTCAGGGGTTAAGTAGTTATTCCAAAGTCAAAGAGCCCATCAGATCATGAGCAGTTATCTGGGGCCAGGTGTTGCTGTTGTTCAGTCACTTAGTCATGTCTGACTCTTTGCAACCCCATGGACTGCAGCACGACACCAGGCTTCCCTGTCCTTCACCATCTCCTGGAGTTTGCTCAAATTCACGTCCATCGAGTCAGTGATGCCATTCAACCATCTCATCCTCTGTCGTCCCCTTCTCCTCCTGTCTTCAATCTTCCCCAGCATCAGGATCTTTTTCAATGAGTCAGCACTTCACTGGGGCCAGATGTATCTGGTTTCAAAGCTTGGGCTTTATTGATAGTGTAAAATTATATTCTGAAAAAAATGCTACACTTCTTTTTCTTAAAAAAAAATAAGGTGTATTTCATTTCAGTACACAGCAGCACTTTTCAACCCAACTTGGGGCATCAAAATAACTCTTTATAATCCATACTTCACTATTTACAGAGGAGAAATAAGGATTTATAAAAAATGTTTTTAAAAATAAATTTCAATTAAGTTTTAAACTGGCTGTAATAGTTGCAATTAAATGCAAGCTACAGATACCCTAAAATTTTCAATTAAAAAACAATCAGGGTGCCATCTCAGGAACAGATGGGAAACTATCCATTTTTTAAAAATCATCTCCTCTCTCAACTGATTACACATGCAGAAACCAAGTCATAAATCATATTAATGAAAAATAACAACATAAGCAGTGCTACACACCTTATCCAGAGCTAGGATTTCAATAGAAATTCAATTAATTGAATGGTAAAATTGGAATACTAACTAAGCTAGCAATTTCAGAAAAAACACACAGTAAAATGCATGTGTTTCAATAATAGCTCAAATTTTTTCATTAATATTTTAATGTCAGATCATTTTCAAGTTGGATACTATAGGAACTGAAACTTTTTTTTTGGTGAAAAGAAAAAACTTTGCCTTAATTTTGTATCTCATCCTCATTGATCTAAATTCTCTATATAAACTTCTTTTCCAAACTATTGAATTGGCAGATTGTTGTTTGGAGCTGGGTTCCAAAGACAAACACTACAAATAACTGAAACAAAACAATAAGCAACAACCAAACAGCTCCTATAGATGGCACAGAAATATTTTGCTCTGATGTGGGAATAATAGCATATATCTGAGAAACCTGTATGCAGGTCAGGAAGCAACAGTTAGAACTGGACATGGAACAACAGACTGGTTCCAAATAGGAAAAGGAGTACGTCAAGGCTGTAAACTGTCACCCTGCTTACTTAACTTATATGCAGCGTACATCATGAGAAACACTGGGCTGGAAGAAGCACAAGCTAGAATCAAGATTGCCGGGAGAAATAACAATAACCTCAGATATTCAGATGACACCACCCTTATGGCAGAAAGTGAAGAGGAACTAAAAAGCCTCGTGATGAAAGGGAAAGTGGAGAGTGAAAAAGTGTGAAAAAGTTGGCTTAAAGCTCAACCTTCAGAAAACGAAGATCATGGCATCTGGTCTCATCACCTCATGGGAAATAGATGGGTAAACAGTGGAAACAGTGTCAGACTTTATTTTTTTGGGCTCCAAAATCACTACAGATGGTGATTGCAGCCATGAAATTAAAAGATGCTTACTCTTTGGAAGGAAAGTTATGACCAACCTAGATAGCATATTCAAAAGCAGAGATATTACTTTGCCAACAAAGGTCCAACTAGCCAAGGCTATGGTTTTTCCAGTGATCACGTATAGATGTGAGAGTTGGATTGTGAAGAAAGCTTAGCACTGAAGAATTGATGCTTTTGAACTGTGGTGTTGGAGAAGACTCTTGAGAGTCCCTTGGACTGCAAGGGGATCCAACCAGTCCATCCTAAAGGAAATCAGTCCTGGGTGTTCACTGGAAGGACTGATACTGAAGCTGAAACTCCAGTACTTTGGCCACCTCATGCGAAGAGCTGACTCATTGGAAAAGACTCTGATGCTGGGAGGAATTTGGGGCAGGAGGAGAAGGGGACGCCAGAGGATGAGATGACTGGATGACATCACCGACTCGATGGACATGAGTTTGAGTGAACTCCTGGAGTTGGTGATGGACAGGGAGGCCTGGCGTGCTGTGATTCATGGGGTTGCAAAGAGCTGGACACAACTGAGCGACTGAAATGAACTGAACTGAACTAATGGATACCTTATGAGCTCAGACATTTTATTCTGGTGCAGCTGTGGAATTTGATGTGCCTTCATCTACATCCTTCCCCACAAGCAATTTTCTCAGCAATCTAGAAAACAATAGTTTCTATCCCCCAGGCTCTACAGACTGAAATTAAAGCTTGGAACTTCTTAATAAATGAGTAACACTAGTCTTCAGTTTAAATGTACAACTGGGATGACTAGCCACAGTCATCCAAGATGACTAGTCTTGGAGGTCATTTCTAGGCAGAGATTCATCTTTTAGAAGCATTTTCAGGGATGACATATTTCTAATGTTTAAGGGTTTATTAGATATATCCCCCAAGCTAAACAGGCTATTTAGAATATAACCTTTTAAATTTGGATGACTCTAATTACTTTGCCGACTAAGGTCTGTCTAGTCAAGGCTATGGTTTTTCCACTAGTCATGTGTGGATGTGAGAGTTGGACTGTGAAGAAGGCTGAGCGCCGAAGAATTGATGCTTTTGAGCTGTGGTGTTGGAGAAGACTCTTGAGAGTCTCTTGGACTGCAAGGAGATCCAACCAGTCCATTCTGAAGGAGATCAGCCCCGGGATTTCTTTGGAAGGAATGATGCTAAAGCTGAAACTCCAGTACTTTGGCCACCTTATGCAAAGAGTTGACTCGGAAAAGACTCTGATGCTGGGAGGGATTGGGGGCAGGAACAGAAGGGGACGACAGAGGATGAGATGGCTGGATGGCATCATGGACTCGATGGACATGAGTCTGAGTGAACTCCGGGAGTTGGTAATGGACAGGGAGGCCTGGCGTGCTGCGATTCATGGGGTCACAAAGAGTTGGGCATGACTGAGTGACTGAACTGAACTGAATATGATGCATATCAAGTGTATCAGGCTCCAATTCTGTTGGCAATAAATCTCCCTCAGAATTCCCATCGTAGTTATGCCTGCTGTGTTGGGTGTGAGAAATTCATTGGATGAGAGATTTCAATGTTAAGTAAAGCCAGCAGTGAAATGGTACTAAACTTTTATCCAACCAGGACACACAGATCAATTTCAGATTAATTTTAAGAGAATTTTACCTCTTAGGACATTACTGTCATCATTCGTACAGTTTAAAATAATTTGATGAATTCAAGCTTTGGCGGGGAAATTACTTATGTGTGTGAGACACACACACACACACACACACACACATAGGTACACACACATGTATACTATTATATATGTTGGCTTCCCTGGTGACTCAGACAGTAATGAATCTGCCTGCAATGCAGGAGACCTGGGTTCAATCCCTGGGTTGGCAAGATCCCCTGGAGGAGGGCATGGCAACCCACTCCATTATTCTTGCATGGAGAATCCCCATGGACAGAGGAGCTTGGTGGGCTACAGTCCATGGGGGTCACAAAGAGTCAGACTCAACTGAGTGACTACGCACATTATATATGTAAATAATTTTTTCATTATTCCATCTAAACTTTTAGAAATTATTAAAGGAGAATGTTTCTTACTGTTGTTAAAGACCTTAAGAAATACTTTATTGAGGGGACTACTGCAATGGGGTTTTGCAATAGTGGATAGAGATAGGGCTCAATTCTGAATATAATAAGGAAAAGTGGGGATTTACAGCCAAGGAGTGCATTTGAGGTCTTTGGATGGAAAACTACTACAAGGAAACATCAGAGTTAAAGACTAAACTGACTAGACAGGATATTTGCTGAAAACAGGCCAGAATGATCAGGTATTAAGGGTGAGGGACAGGGAACTAGATCAGATTGGAGGGTGGAGGGTTTTCACTAAACTCACCCAGCAGAATTTTTGCCAAAACTTGACAAAGGAGCCAAGGACAGAGTTCAAGGTAGGACCTCAGGAAGAAGAGGGCTCAAAAGAGTCTGACTCAGATTTGATCAAGGTGAGAGTCTTTCCCAAAATACAATTTAAAATAATACCTGGAAGGGGAAAAAAAACTGACCAGAAAAGAACAATATAAAGATATGAATTACCCTAAATGTCAGTTCTGTCACCACCACCCATAAAAATTATAGAAAGCTTGCTACAGGTCAGGACCTCTACCAGTTCTGGGACTAAAGGTTGTATAAGACCTATTCAGTCCCTGTCTGGGAAGCCCATCCGTTCAGTTCAGTTCAGTCTCTCAGTTGTGTCCGACTCCTTGTGACCCCATGAATCGCAGCACGCCAGGCTTCCCTGTCCATCACCAACTCCCGGAGTTCACTCAAACTCATGTTCATCGAGTCGGTGATGCCATCCAGCCATCTCATCCTCAATAAAGTAGTCCCCTCAATAAAGTATTTCTTATGGTCTTTAACAACAGTAAGAAACATTCTCCTTTAATAATTTATAAAAGTTTAGATGGAATAATGAAAAAATTATTTACATATATACTCAGTTGAGTCTGACTCTTTGTCCTCTTCTGCTCCTGCCCCCAATCCCTCCCAGCATCAGAGTCTTTTCCAATGAGTCAACTCTTTGCATGAGGTGGCCAAAGTATTGGAGTTTCAGCTTTAGCATCAGTCCTTCCAATGAACATCCAAGACTGATCTCCTTTAGGATGGACTGGTTGGATCTCCTTGCAGTCCAAGAGACTCTCAAGAGTCTTCTTCAACACCACACTTCAAAGGCATCAATTCTTTGGCGCTCAGCTTTCTTCACAGTCCAACTCTCACATCCATACAGGACCACTGGAAAAACCACAGCCTTGACTAGACAGACCTTTGTTGGCAAAGTAATATCTCTGCTTTTGAATATGCTACCTAGGTTGGTCATAACTTTTCTTCCAAGGAGAAGATCAGTTCAGTTCAGTCATTCAGTCATGTCGACGACTCTTTGAGACCCCACGAATCGCAGCACGCCAAGCCTCCTTGTCCATCACCATCTCCCAGAGTTCACTCAGACTCACGTCCATCGAGTCGGTGATGTCATCCAGCCATCTCATCTTCGGTTGTCCCCTTCTCCTCCTGCCCCCAATCTCTCCTAGCATCAGAGTCTTTTCCAATGAGTCAACTCTTCACATGAGGTGTCCAAAGTACTGGAGCTTCAGCTTTAGCATCATTCCTTCCAAAGAAATCCCAGGGTTGATCTCCTTCAGAATGGACTGGTTGGATCTCCTTGCAGTCCAAGGGACTCTCAAGAGTCTTCTCCAACACCACAGTTCAAACGCATCAATTCTTCGACACTCAGCCTTCTTCACAGTCCAACTCTCACATCCACACATGACTAGTGGAAAAACCATAGCCTTGACTAGGCGGACCTTAGTCGACAAAGTAATGTCTCTGCTTTTGAATATGTTATCTAGGTTGGTCATAACTTTTCTTCCAAGGAGTAAGCGTCTTTTAATTTCATGGCTGCAATCACCATCTGCAGTGATTTTGGAGCCCCCCCAAAATAAAGTCTGACACTGTTTCCACTGTTTCCCCATCTATTTCCCATGAAGTGATGGGACCGGATGCCATGATCTTCGTTTTCTGAATGTTGAGCTTTAAGCCAACTTTTTCACTCTCCTCTTCCACTTGCATCAAGAGGCTTTTTAGTTCCTCTTCACTTTCTGCCATAAGGGTGGTGTCATCTGCATATCTGAGGTTATTGTTATTTCTCCTGGCAGTCTTGATTCCAGCTTGTGTTTCTTCCAGTCCAGCGTTTCTCATGATGTCTTTTAATTTCATGGCTGCATATAATACAGCAATTAAACCTGGCAATTTGTAAGTTAAAGACAAAACTGAGGTCACTGGAGCAGAGGCTTCCGTAAATTTCTTTAGGAGGCAAACAGGAAGAAGAAAATTCCCCTTCAATCGTGATTCATTCTTTTGAGAGGCTCCCTTGCCTCTCCTCCTCCACACACCGACCCTGCTAAAGTCTCCTGGCTGTTGTGTTAACAGCCCTCCACCGCCTTCCCCCAGCCCTCCCAAGCCCACCGCGCCTGCGCACATCTCGGTCTTACCTACCAGCAGGGGGCAAGCCACGAATTTCTGTTCTGCTGGGCTGAGCTCTGGCACCCCTCTTCTCCCAGCGTTTCCCCTAGCTCCTGCCTGAATATGCTTCCTTAGCAACGGGTCGCCCTTGGCAACAGGAGGACGCGGACACGTAGGCGGGCTAGGTTTCCCGCGCGTTCCTGGCACCTGCCTGCGGTGGGAGATACAAGCCGAACCATGTCGGAAATCCTGTGCCAGTGGCTCAACCGGGAATTGAAGGTGTCCCAGACCGTGAGTGAGTGACACAGCCTGGGGCGAGCGGACCCGGGGCGAATGGGGCGCGGAGCCTGGGGCGCGGCGAGCTGATGGAGTCTGGCGGGGCAGGCTGGCTGCCGCCCCTGCCTCACCTCAGCCACCGTGGAGCCTGGCTTCTCCACTCCACGGCTCGGCTCTGAGTTACCCATCATCACGGTGGTCCCAGCCCCGCGGGTTCTGACCTACCACGGTTCTGAGGTTTTAGGGAGGGCGCCCTTGCTCCAACGGAAAGAAGAACTGTCTGGACTCTTTAAGCCCTGACATTGCTCCTTTCACACTCTCAGAAGCGTGGCGTGCTGGCAAACCAGCGAAATGTGAATCCTGAAAGCCAGCTACCTCACTACTAGTTGTGTGCCCCAGGACAAGTTACAATATTTCTCCTTCTCCCATTGTGTTCCCTCCAGTATAAAGGGCTGTGTGTGAAACTGAGTTAATGCAGAATATGTTAACATTTACAAATTTCAGCAGTTCTAACTCAATATGTGCACATTCGCTACTTCTGACCACTTTTCACTCTTCCCAAAGCTGACTTCTTCACCAACCTGACTTTATCCCAGCCATAAAGCTGTCATCCAAATTTCCTAAATCCCACAACCACAGATGCAGTTTTACATGCTGACAACTTTTGTGACAACCAAGTAATTCCAGAATAGCACTATACCCCATTCAACTTCTTTTTATTGTTTCTTAAACAAGAGTTCATTTTCCAACTGGTATGGTTTTGCTCAAAGCAAGAGGTTTTCAGGCCAAATCATTTCAATCTGTTTTTCCCAGAAGCATTCTTGCATAATGTCAACTTGCTTCCAGAGGGGCAATAATGCCAACTCAATCTTAAGTCATTCACAGTATTTGCTCAAGCAGTAGTGTTTCTGCAGCTGCGAAGTATTTGTTTGTTACCAGCGTTAGGATCTTTAAATTTGGAGCATTTGCAGTAGCCTTTAGGAGAAGGAAATGGCAACCCACTCCAATATTCTTGCCTGGAGAATTCCATGGACAGAAAAGCCTGGCAGGCTATAGTCCAGGGAGTCGTAAAGTCGAACACGAACTGAGTGACTATCATTCACTCCAGTTGCCATTTTTTTTAATAACCTGAAATCTTATTTTTTTATTTTTATTTTTTATTATTTTTTAAATATAAATTTATTTATTTTAATTGGAGGTTAATTACTTTACAATATTGTATTGGTTTTGCCAGTTGCCTTTCTTGAGGCATAAACCCAGACTTTTTCTTTGCCAGACTGCCACCCACACACAGTAAGTTTTTTCCCAGGATTCCATGATCATCCCATGTGTCTCTGACTGTTCCTTATCTAAAATATGATGCTTATCTCAGGATGGTGTTAGCATTTTTCTTTTCTTATTTCTTTCTCACCATAGGAGCCAAAATGTAGTATCATGGCCTTAAGGTATACTCTTATTAAGAAAAGCAGTTACAGATTGCTGAGTTTACTTTGGTTCATTTACTTGATTAATAAAAGCCATATTCTTTGCTCAAGTCCACAAGACTCCGTTGCATATTCAAACACTTTTGAAAAAAGTAAATAAAATTTACAAGAAATCAAAAACAGTAATATGCCATTCTAATTGTAATCTGTTTGGGGAGTTTGGGTTTTGAAAGGAGGAGGAAGAATTACTTCATTCCCTGAGGGTTAAAAGACTGGAGATTTTATTTATTTTTTGGCCCCGCCTAGAGGCATACAGAAACTGAGTTTTTTGACCAGGGATTGAACCCCTACCCTCTGCAGTAGAGGTGTTGAGTTTTTACCACTGGACCACCAGGGAAGTCCCAAGACTGAAGAGTTTTAAAGAATTTAAATAACATAAACTATAAATGGAAATTTTCCAATGTCTGCTTTCCCCAAGTGTAAAGCTGGAAGCTGTTAGCAGAGACAGCTAATATATTCTGCATCCCATTCACTAGTAACACATATTCATTTCTTGATCCCAACTGCTAAGAGGAGTCAAAGGAGAGAGACACAATTCTTGAGATTACCTAAATCCACGTTATGTTGTCAAAGGCTTTTCAGACTCTAGGGAACACACTCAACTGTGTTTGGAAACAGACAAGATAGGATCTGTGTGTCTAAGAAGCATGCTGCCAGTTGATTTCTGTCATTAGATAAGTCATTCTATGGTGTACAATGGAAGACTTAAAACAGTTTATAGGAACTCTCTTGGAAGAACCATAAGTGGATGCAACTTCTGGGGAAAATAATTGGGCAATTTCTGGATAAGTGTCCTGTTAAGAGCAAGGATTTGGAGGCCAGACTGTTTAGGTTAAAAGCACTACACTTACTAGCTAGTGTTTGTGAGCAATTTATTTACCTAAATTTTATAATACTCAAAATAGGGGTAATAATAATACTTCATCAAGTAGTGTTAAGATTAAATGAGATAATATAAATGCAAAACATTTAAAACAGTCCCTGACACACAGTAAATGCTAAATCTTACTTTTTAGAAACTATCATATAAAAATAAAATCACCAATGTTTAAGGACATTTGAACAAGGATGTTTATTGCCACATGGATTGTAGGGGCAAAAAGAAAAAAAAATGGAGATAATATGAATTTGCTTCAATAATAGAATACTTGGGTAAATGATGCTGTATTTATGCTACGGATTATCATGCAGTTGTTAGAACAAATGAGTTAGTTACTCTAACTTTTGACCTAAAATGAGCTCATGTAATTTTGTCAAGTGAAAAACAAAATTAAAACTTACTGGAACCAATATAATACCATTTTGCATGAGGATGTGTGAGAGAAAAGTGTGGCGAGGCATGTACTAGACTGTTGACATATACATGACTCTTAATCTTTATGTAAGCATAGAGAGAGGTGTAGAAGCATATAAGCCAGTGTATTGGTATTGCTTACCCTGGGAAAGGAGATGATTGCTAGCTTTTCTTTATACATCTGTGTTATTTGATGTTTGGCTTGTATTGCCTTCATAATTTGAAAGTAAAATTCAGTATAGCCTTACAAATGCAGAATCAAAAAAGGATCAAATGTCACATGACAATGTAGGAGAAAAAAAGGCTTAACACTTAAATTGAAATATAGTAAGCATCTTGAAGTATTGCTGGGACAGGGGAGTACATAAGAGTTATTTTCTCAAATGAAGTTTATACATGGAATAATAATAAAAGGTAGTCTTTGTTGAGCACTTAGATTCTTATGCCAGACCCTGTGCTAAGCCTTTTACATAGGTTTTCATATTTGAGATTTTAAAAAGTACTAAGAGGCATTGTCTCCATTGAACAGATGTATAAAAGAGGCTGAGAAAGCTTGGTGATTTGTTCTAAGTCACCTATCTAGTAAGTCCTAGAACTAGAATTTGGAGCTAGATCTTTGACTAGTGCTCTTAGGATATATTATACATTTGATTTTATGCTTAGGGAATTTACTATTTAAAAATTAACCCTCCCAAAGATATTCATTTGAGCTCCTTTTAAGGAGGATTATTGTTCAGTTGAAGTCACAAGAAGTACAGAAATTCAACCAGATGGTTAAATGGTTAAATGGCAATGGTGGAGTTATTAGTATTTGTTTAGAAGTAGTTCACTCCACATGTTGCTTCCTGAGACAAAGCAAACTGACAATGCCAAGTGAATGCATTGCTGCCTTGGTGAGACTCAATAACGGTTTAGTCATTAGAGAGGCGGGTAAAGCTGATTGATTTCTGGATTATTTTAAAAAGTAGAAGTCAATTTGGATAAAGCATCTCATATTGAATTTTGGGTTGCCTGAACTACCCTGAATATCAGCAGTAAAGAAAATGAATTCCAATGATCCTCAGTTAAGAACAGTCTCCCTCTACTTAATGAGATTTCTGGGAGTCACCAGAGGTTTGGTTAGTCTCAACATATGAAGATTCAGATCTATGTTACTAAAGCTAAGGATCTCCAGTGAGTTAAGTTTAACTAGACCATTTGTCCTGGAAAATAATGCTTAGATGTATGTTAATGAAATGTCTTAAAATACTAAAAGTTGTTCAGTAGAAAATAATTCAAACAATTATTTTTATAATAAAAATAAGCAATATAGAATAATGTTACTAAGAGATTTGCTGTAAAAGTCTTTACAGACTCTCAGTTATTTTCAAGCCTAACCATTGCCTCTGTTTTACAAAATGCTTATAAATTCACTGTAAGAGGAAGTTGGCATCAGAATGTCATAATTAAACATTCTCCACAAATGTAGAGCATTCAAATTCCATGTACTGTATACATCAGATTCTTTGTAAAAATTGATATACAAGCAGTCCATATTCTTTTGGATTCTGGGTGGGGTCATATTGAAAATTGTAGATACCTTATTATGGGTATTTTTGTTTCAATAGTCTCAGACATCATTATCACAAGTAACAAAGAATCAATACATAGAAAACTGAGTTGAAAATTTTAGTATCTCTAAAGTCATGATTTTCTAGTATCTGAACTAGAAACAGTAATCTTTATTCACAATTTTATACTCTGAGAGATAATAATAATAACTGTATATTTGGGAGGTATCAAATGATATTGCAAGTGGAAAATATCTACCACAGTGCCTATCATCTATCTAGGTCTAGATAATATTATTTCAACAACTTTTGTGTCTCTCACCTTAGAAGAATACATAATAGGCACCTAGTAAATATTTTATTATATGAGGATGTATGAGTGAGGCAAAAGTAGGGTGAAGTATTATTTTTAGCTGAACTTGATGGATTTGTTCATCTCGGGAAGGTCATCCTAGGTACTTTGATCCTCACTTTTGTGATTTCAGAAGCTCTACTTTATTACTTTAAGCAACTTCTTAGGAATTGTCACATGCTAACAGACATTACATTCTGATGATTTTATAAGCCACAGTGTTATGCCCAAGTCGCAATATCTCCCAATGACCACCAGGGAGCCAACATCCGATGTAAAAGCAAGAGAGTTTTTATTACCAAGCTCGAGCTGCGGCTCCCACCAATACTGGCGCAGCGGCTATAGGGAGGAGCCCGGAGCTCTGGGTTACATTGCTTATATAGGGTATTCTCGCAGGAAAAATTTGAAAAATGGGAGTTTCCAGGTTGGGAGACATCTAATTGGTTACCTTCTGTGGAAAGGTTAGGTGTTGGGTTCTGATTGGTTCCCATTTCCTGGGCTGGCCAAGGGTTCTGATTGGTTCCCATTTCCTGGGCTGGCCAAGGGTTCTGATTGGTTCCCATTGTCTAGGTAGACCACAAGTTCCTGAGCGTCAAGTCAGGAGATTTTGGACTGGGGTCCAATTGGCTCGTGGGTGGTGGGGTGAAGTCAGGGGATTTCCAAAGTCTCTTGGATTTCCAAAAGCTCTTTTCCTGGAACCTTACAAAATGGAGGAGCTTAGGTCCTTCAACAGTACCAATTCATCTTGCAGAAAAGGACACCAGAATAACCTATTCTGGTAATGGAAGTGGGGATAACAAAGCAAAGAGGGAAAAACAGTAGCAACCACTCACATCAGTCAGAATAGGGGGGTGACATTTGGTCATTTTTTTGTGTTTTGGACAATAGTATTTCACTCCGAGTTCAGACATGTTTATAGAGGGATTTTGTTTTTGTCTTAGTCCATCAGAGTCACTGAGTAACCTTGTCTGATCTTGGTGTGCTGTGAAATTGATTATGGCCAGCAGGAGAAGGCCAAAGTCTAGCCGTGAGTGCTGGGCCAGCTTCTAGGAACACCAGGGCCTAATGGGGTCAGGCCAGTGCCCGGTCACCACCAGCAGCTTTTCTGTCTCTCAAATGAAAGTACATTTGTTTGGTTTTTTAGATGTTGATAACCTGAGCTAGGTCTTTGCTCTTCTAGTAAAGGAGGAACAAAGGCCATTTGCATAGAATGTGTAGGTCTGTAGGCCCTCATCTACGATCCCCACATCCCCAAATCTCTTTAGTTATTTGGTAGCAAAACTTGACCACAAATGCTGTGAGTCTATGTTTAGTCATTATTTCTTTCCCTCAAATGGTTTGCTGTAAAAATCAACTACATTTGATTATATGTGCTTCCCCAGACTGGGTAGAGTGTTATCGCTTATCTGGACCCAAGAGTAGGTCTGTATCAGGACAGGGTCAAATATTTGCTATCTAAGAGTCGGACACGACTGAGCGACTGAACTGAACTGAACTAAAGTTTTAAGTTATCTTTAAATCAGGATCTTTGTACTATAGTCATTGCATGTGTGAGTGCATGCATGCGTGCTAAGTCACTTCAGTCATGTCCAACTCTTTATTACCCTATGGACCGTAGGCCACCAGTCTCCTTTGTCCATGTGATTCTCCAGGCAAGAATACTGGAGTGGGTTGCCATGCCCTCCTCCAGGGGATCTTTCTGACCCAGGCTTTAAAGCCTTGGCTCTGGCATCTCCTTTATTGGCAGGCAGGTTCTTTACCACTAACACCACGTGGAAAGCCCCGTACTATTGTCACTGAGGATCTATTATTACTGAGCTTATAAATTGTGTAATTGATATAACAAGTTGTCTTAAATTAGGAAGCAGCACCTGGTGGCTCAGATGGTAAAGAATCTGCCTCCACTACAGACCCAGGTTTGATCCCTCGGTCAGGAAGATCCCTTAGAGAAGGGAATGGCTACCCACTCCAGTATTCTTGCCTGGAGAATTCCATGAACAGAGGAGCCTAATTGGATGTGACTGAGCGGCTAACAATTTCAATAATAATAAAAGTAATCACTGAGCACTTATTATAGGCCGGGAATTATGCTAAGCACTTTACATTATCTCATTTAATTAAACCAATTGTCAGGAGGTAGAACCCATCACTCTCCCTCTTTTAAAGAGAAGAAACTGAGGCTGTGTAACCATCCAAAGTCCAGGCTCTTATAAATGGTCCAAGAGTCAAACCAGAGAATATTTCTCTCTCCAGAGCCTGTGCTGACCGCATTACCATCTGGAATGTAGAAGGCTTATCTTCTTTTGTCTTTTCTCCAGCTGGCTCAGGTGAAAAGCGCGTAGACTCTTTGCCCTCCGTCCCAGAAAATTCACAAAAGCTCACATCAAAGATTTCCTGCAACTGAAAGCTTTAGTGAATGGGATCAGACCTGTGGCTTGGAAGACTGGAAGTGTGGCTGAGTTGTTACTGAACAACATTTTTCCAGATGTAGATCATTTCAGAGCTCATGGAGAAGATTGTTACTGAGCTCCTATAGTTCATTTCTTTCCCACATTCTTCATTGTTCCTTATCCTGGAGTCAATCCACCTTTTCTTTCCCCTAGGTAATTCCAGTCATAAGTGCAAATTAACTTGTAGAGGTGGCCATCATTAGCTGAGGTATTCCGAAACATTTACTGGGAAGGAAAATTTGATAAACCAAAAAGAAAAAAAATCTTTCCTTTGTGTTTTCTTTTTTCCTTACTGTTTTTCTCCCCTCACCTCTCTCCATTTCTCTTTCTCTCTCTGGGTTCTTATCTTCCTTCTCATACTTTTAAATCTACATATTCCTGGATTATCTGCTTTTTCTTCATCTAATTTCTTGCACGAATCCCTTTTTCTCTCCATTTTTTTTCTATGTGTTTTCCCTCTGTTGTTTTTGCTGCTTCCTATAGCTTTTCTCTGACTGTTTTCTTCTGTGTTCCTGTAGCACAGGAAAAACAGAAAAAAGAAAAACTGAAAGTGTCTAATGAACACAGAGCCACAAACATGTTTTCAAACTTATTTATAGTAACCTACTTGACAATGAAATAATGTGTTTGCTATTCTTCTTTGACCTTTATAGCCAAAATGCCTCTATTTTATCCATATCAGAATAGTCTTGTTAAGAAGTCCTGCCATTTCAAAGGAAGTAGATTATGATTTTATTTCTCTCCTGACCTTTTTGTAGCTATGAGTTTGCTACAGACCATTTGCCTGATGAGTGTGATGGATTAGGATACAGTTATTCCCCAGTTACTCACAGGTTAGATTTCAGGTCTTCTGTCAACAGGAGCAACAGGCAAAAATGCAAAATCCAGAGAGAGTGGGAGAACGAGATCACCAGATATAGCAGCAGCTCCTGAATGCAAAGTAATAATCTTTAGATTTTTATTAGGATTCTATAGCCTGACAATGACTATATGTCCAATGGCACTTCAGAAAACTAAGAATACTGGTGGGCTACAGTCCATGAGTCACGAAGAGTCAGACAGGACTGAGCAACTTCACTTTCACTTTTCACTTTCATGCATTGGAGAAGGAAATGGCAACCCACTCCAGTGTTCTTGCCTGGAGAATCCCAGGGACGGGGGAGCCTGGTGGGCTGCCGTCTATGGGGTCACACAGAGTCGGACAGGACTGAAGCCACTTAGCAGCAGCAGCAGCAGCAGAGGGAGAAAAAAGGGAAAGAAGCCGAACAGAGAAAACAACAGACAGAAGAGGTGCAAGGCACAGCCAAAGCAGCCCAGATGGCACAGCAAGGACAGTGGTGGCAACTGAAAAGCAGGGAACAGCTTTGGAGGTCAGCAGTGGTGTGTCCTGAGGGAACGGGAAAGCAACAGTGACTCAGCGGGAGGACAAAGCACACATCTGCCTTTAGGGGTAGAAGGAGCTCTTTGGATTTCAGTTGCTGCAAAGACTACTGGTGTATGATGCTGGAAAAGGAAAGGAATGCTAGTCGAACAGTCATGTCTGACTCTCTGCTGTCCCATGGACTGTAGCCAGCCAGGTCCTCTGTCCATGGAATTCTCCAGGCAAGAGTACTGGAGTGGTTTGCCATTCCCTTCTCCAGGGGATCTTCCTGACCCAGGGATCGAACCTGAGTCTCCTGCATTATAGGCAGATTCTTTATCAACTGAGCTACTCAGGAAGCCCCATGATGCTGGAAGGCAGAGTCAATAGACTCTAGTGCTAGATGGTTTAGGAGCTCACCCTGAGTAAACAGAATCAGTGAGAATTGTTGACATCTTTTTAAGCTACTTTATATTGATTTAACCTAATAACTGGGGTATTATTAAAATATAAAATACTTTGAGAGCAGATAATAGGGAAGCTTTGGGCAAAATTGTGGGCTAGTATCAGATATGCAGGAGCCTTATGATCATGTAAAGTCCTCTGAGTAAGGTCTTTCCCCTCACCTCCCTGCAATCACACACCAAGCACCAGCTCGACGAATCGTGAAATCATTCTAACTTCTTTTGCAGTTAGCCACCTTGTTGATAGTCAAATAGATAAAAGAGGATAATTCCATATGAATGAATTTGTGATACTGTGATAATGTATAACATTTTATAGATATTTAATATTGCAGTTGCCTAAAGGACTTCGATAGAAACACACTGAAGATTTTTGGAGGATTTTGAAATCCTTTGAGAGCTGATGATTTTGTCTTATGATAATGTATTATGTATCAACTTCAAATATCATTCTCGAATACCAAGTAACCCTGTACCCTTCATAAGAAAAATATAAGTGACCCCAAACTAAGGACGTTTTTAAAGAAAGCAAATTCTGTTTTATACTTAATTTTTTTTCCTGCACTCATCATTATGTGCATACTTTGTGGCAGGCATGGTACCAAGAAATTCTCATATATTGCCTCTAATCTTTAAAATAGCTCACCAAGACAGATATAGATAGGATGGGACAGAAATTCAGGAAGGTTAAGCAGCTTGTCAGAGGTTGCACAGCTAGTAAAAGGCAGAGACAAGATTTCAGCATAGGTATCTCTAGCTCCAAAACCTGTCTTCCTCTGGGCCATCTCCATCATTGTACAGGACACCAGCTACATTGGAGTAAACCACAGAACCACCAATGTAAATCTTTTTTATAATATGCTGCTGTTGCTGCTGCTAAGTCGCGTCAGTCGTGTCCTACTCTGTGCGACCCCATTTGGGCTGTACTGGGTCTTCGTTGCTTCACAGGCTTTTCTGTAGTTGTGGTGAGCTTGGGCTACTCTAGTTGTGTTGTGCAGGCATCTCATTGGCTTCTCTTATTGCAGAATACAGGCTCGAGGACACACAGGCTTCAGTAGTTGAGGCCCATGGGCACAGTAGTTGCAGCTCCCAGGCTCTGGAGCACAAGCTCAGTAGTTGTGGTGCATGGGCTTAGTGGCTCCGAGATATGTGGGCTTCCTGGATCAGGGATCAAATCCATGTCTCCTGCATTGGCTGGTGGATTTTTTACCACTGAGGCAGCAGGGAAGCCCAAGGAAAATCTTCATTATGTTCAGTAGGCTTTATTTAAGAAGGCACAGATGATTTTTGTAAAATTTCCATTGCATAAAGATTAAAATTAAGTTTTGAGGTTTAAAGAAGTTGGATTGTACCTCACTTGGTCAAGAATATGAAATCATCCACAGGTTGTAATGATAATGGAAGTATTAGAGTATAATTTTATAAAATATACTGAAGATTTGTTTTTAGATCAAAGATTATTTATTTTGTTGGTTGTGTTTTGTTTGGTTTGATCATAAGTTGTCTTTTCTTTCAAAATATCATATGTTATCAAGTACTGATCCACATTTATTCAGGGACCTTTATAAGATACCACTGTTAAAATTCAGTATTTTCATCTGATTATTAAAAGATATTTTTAGAACTATTTTGATGGCATTCTGAGTTCAAGTTAAATTATGGGATTTTACTCTGTATGTACATACTGAAAATATATAAGCTCTGTGTAAAGCATTATATTTACTTTTTTATCTCTGTGTTTTAAAAATCAGGTCCCAAGTCATTTGCAAAGGCATTTTCCAGTGGCTATCTAATTGGAGAAGTTTTGCACAAGTTTGCACTTCAGGATGATTTTGCGGACTTTTCAGAAAGCAGGTTAGTGAGATTATTCTTTATTTTAAAAAAGGTCAATTCCTTTGGCATTTGGATGGATTTCAGCCTCCAAAGTTAACATTAAGGAATCATTTATCGCAAGATTCCTTCCAGACCTAAACCAGGCAAACACACCATCGGTATGAAAATTGCCACTTCCTCACATATGCATACGTCATTTTCCCAGGACTACAAAGGAGAAAAAGTTATAGGCTGTTGCAAGACCTCATCTCTAGAAGGGCCCCATTTTAATGTCTTCCATAATCCTGCACACCTGTGTTTAATCAGATTTGTGAAACTTTTGCTCCTCATTTCTCCAAAAGTTCTTTCTCCCCATTTCTTTTCATCTCTCTTCTCTTTTGGGGACTCCTATTATGTATATGTGGGTATACTTGACAGTATCCCACAGGTCTTGGGAGGTTTGTTGATTTTTAAAACTAAACTTTTTATTTTAGAACAATTTTAGGTTTACAGAAAAGTTGCAAAGATAGTACAGAGAGTTCCCATGTTGTTCACACCCAGTTTTCCCTACTGTTGTCATTTTATATTGGTATGGTACATTTTGTACCAAAGATTTGTTATAATTCTTATCGAATGTCTTTTTTGTTCCAATATCTTATCAGAATATCATTTTTTCAGACTTTCCTTGTTTTTGATAATCTTTACAGTTTTGAAAAATTAAAAACTGGTCAAGTATTTTGATATTGTTCCTCAGTTGGAATTAGTCTGAAATTTTCTCTCATGATTAGAATGTGTTTATGTGTTTTGGGATTCTGTTCGTTTTTCTTCATTCTTTTTCCTTTTTGTTGCCCCTGTGAATAGTTTCAATTGATCTATCTTTGAGTTTACTGCTTCTTTCTTCTGCAAACTCAAATGTCCTGTTGAGCTAGTCTAGTGACTTTTTACATCTCAGTTATTATACTTTTTAATTTTAGAATTCCACTTGCTTCTCATTTTTATAATTTCTATTTCCTTATTGATATTCTATTTTTGTTGAGATGTTGTTCTCATACTTTCTTTTATAATTTTTTAAAGATGAATTATTTTAGTTTTTAACACTTGTAATAGCCAACTTAAGGTCTTTGTCTAATAAATTAAACATCTGGGCTTCCTCAGAGAGTTTATACTGACCTTTTCCCCCTAGGTATGGACAGTGTTTCCTATTTCTCTATATGTCTCATAATTGTTGAAAACAGACATCTAAAATAATACAGTGAGGTAACGCAGATTATTCCACCTTCCCAGGGTTTGTTGCTCTGCTGCTACTTTTTGTTCGTTTAATGACTCTCTTGGACTAATTTTGGAAAATCTGTATTCCCTGTTGTGTATAGCACCTGAAGACTCTGCTTGGTTAACTTAGTGAACAGAGCTCAGCAAATAAATGGAAATATTTTAAAATATCTTGAATTGATAAATCTTCCTTGGCTGAGATGCTGAGTTTGTTGAGGTATATCTTCAGTGCTTTCACAGTTTACAACTCTGCCTTAGCCTTTACTTCCTGCTTGTACAGAAGCTTAAGGTCAGCCAAAAGTGAGAGATTTGGACCTCCTCCTATCTTTCCTGGGTATCCAAACATTCCTATACATGCATATGGTCCTCTTGATCCCCGGGAATATATCGGAGCTTTTCAAAGTTCCCAGTGGATATTTCACTCATCTTCCTTTTAAGTTTTTGGGCAGCTCTTGTTTGCACCAGTGGTATTACTGCCTTAGGTAGTAGTGGTGGTTCGGTCACTAAGTTGTGTTCGACTCTTTGCAAGCCCATGGACTGTAGCCTGCCAGGCTCCTCTGTCCATGGGATTCTCCAGGCAAGAATACTGGAGTGGGTTGCCATTTGGAAAACCCTATTCCCAGGGTATTAGTAAAAAGCAATCGGTGGCAACTGTTTAAGATCACAGCTACCTAAGGCAGTGATTGAGCTCTAAATTATGTTAAATAATGACAGTGTTCTGAGGATAGGATTTTTTGAGGAGTTTCAAACCTGCCTGTCTTCTCAGATGGCTGTTAGGCTGCTGGTTTTTACTGCAAGGCTACTGATTTTCAAGAGCTAGGAAGAAGGAATTGGGAATAGGGCAAGTTAAAATGACTAAAAGCTCTCTGTTCTTACTGAGATTAAGGTTTTTTTCTTGAATAAATTTTCTTTATACTGTTACATGCCTTTGGCTAATTGCTAGAGTTACGAAGAAGTTAATTTTGTCAGTTTTATCATTGTCTTTTTGGAGGAATAGATTTTTGGAGGTCCTTACTCTGCCATTCATGACATCCTGCTCCATATCCATAGTGTTTTAACCTGATATTTCCCACTCAAGTATTTCTTAGTTTTTGGTTCCTTGGAATGGTAGACCTCCATTGAGCATTACCTACATTGCAAGAGTTTAAGGAAAAGAAGTCTAGTACTTCCATTCTAGAGGTGAGTCATTCTTTCACAAGCCAGATTATGCTAGTTGTGCAGGTAATAATAGTGTAATTCAAGAGAAGCCATGGATTGTAGATATATTTTTATACCAAGTTAGCCTCTTTTGCTAATCCCTGACAATTTCTTAAGCTTCTAGGGTACTAGGTAACATTCTAGTGCATATCCTACTCTCCATGTCTCACATCTCTTCCTCAAGAGCAAGGTATACACTGTCCTTCACTGCTTAGCCCAAGCTGCCTCCTCTGCTTGATCTTCTAGCCTTGTGTCCACTCTGCTTCTACCTAAATCTCCTCCCTTCCAATAGAAGCCAGGATCAGCCTCTAAGGTATAAGATTTCCAGGGTAGGTAAGTCAGTGTACATTCCTTTCTTTTCTCTTTTTTGCTTTCTCACAAGTTCTCATATGCACAGATTGATTTGTGATGATCTCCATGTAACCAGGTTTCCAATCCATTTTTGGTGTCATTGCTTATTATCCCTTCATGAAATTTATAAACTTTTCTTGTACAGTTACTTGTTATAATATCGGTCACTTTGTTGTCAGTTTCTTTGTTTGTATCTCTTTCAGTTGCACATTGTACCTTCAAGGGATTTTGTAGTTGTAGTATGAATTATTTTTCTTTGCGTCCCCAGGGCTATCATGGGCCTGCCACATGTTTAGCTTTCAGTAAATGTTTTTTGAATTAATGAATGGCTGCATATTCTGATAAGTCCTGCTTTAAGCCCCTTGTTTGAACTTCTCCATAGGCAGATAGAATTCTACATCCACATGTTTAGGTGTGGTTTCCCCCATGAGCTTAAAAAGCTTCAGGTATTCCAGTTTCTCTTTCTCAAGTCTTCTCTTACAAAATGCTTCCCTTGTGACTCTCATCCATCCATTCCAGTCATATTTTCCACCAGTCTGTAGCTCTGACATAAGCTACTTTGGTCCACAAATATGTCATGTGCTTTTGTTATGCCTTGAACGTTTCTATATCATTCTTTGTTCACTTTCACCTTGAGAAACTCTTGTTCATCCTTAAGATCCAGCTAAAAATCCACCCTTTTCTAAACTCTTTGTTTTTTCCCCAGCAGATTTAATTTCCTTTTCCTCTTTTTTTTTTTTTTTCTGTTTGTTTCAACAACACTTCAGACATCCCTTTTTTATTACTTTAAGTTATATTTTTTATTTATATGTCAGTTCTTATCAGAGTTACTACCACCTGAAGGAGCCCAAACCATATATGATGAGTGAATATATGAATGTTTGTGTCTTAACTACTTTGCAAAGATGCTCAAAGTTGCAGAGTATGTTTATTCTTTGTGCTTCAGGCATTGTCCCTGACCCACTGCAGGCACACCATCATGTTTCTCTATTTGAATAAAAATGACTGACTTCAGAAAGTGTATCTGGTTCTGAATTAGGTATGGAAAACTTAAAAGAACCATACTAATCAGATCATACGTGCAGTATTTCATGTGTACTGAGTTGGCTCTTGTTAGCAAGACCATGGAAGGCCTTTGCATGAAATAGAAATAGGGACCCATATGGATGGAGGTAATCATAAAGACACAGGTCTTAGTGAATAGGAAAGCCCTTGTGCAAAAAGGTCTTAGTAAATAGGAAAGCCTGTGTGTAAAGAACAGAAAGCTCCATTTTGGATGAAGCTGCCTCATGCCAAGGTCCTGGGCTTAGCAAGCTGAGCCCAGGGTAGATATCACACCTCTCCTGCCTCTGCATAGGTATGTGCCCTGAGTATCATCCTGTGTTGCAGCCTTGCCCCTCACTCACTGCAAAGGATGAACTTTCTGTTCCACTGAGCATCATCATATTTCTTAACATGGGGATATGGATCTATTTGTCTTAATAACCAAGTACTATCAACTTTTATCTCCTAGGACAACCCACTGTTTTTCTAGGGCACATGATATTCTAAAGAAGACAAGAATCAGTAAATCTATGCATCTGAGCTTTGTATTAGTGAATTCAGTGGGGAAAAGGACCCTTCTTTGTAAAGCCTAGTTTTTAAACAGCTGTCTAGTGCCAGAGCTCATGATTTGGGGATTTTTGTGTAATACTTTTAGTGGTTTTAGTTTAACACGTAAACAGTAAACTAAATCTGCATTGCACATAACTTGAACTTAACTTGCTTTGGGAATTACTTCATCCTAAGAACAACTCATCTAACTCTAAAAGAATTCTGTTTTAGGATATCTGTAGTCCAACTCAGAGGGTGAGAAATGAGCAGATTAGTTAAAAAAATAAAAAGTAAAGGAGCATGGATATCCCTATTCTAATGACCTTTTGAGTTGTATTCCCTCACAAGGTGTCAAGGAGGAGAAGAGACAGGTAATGCCTTGGCAGATAAGGACTGCAGCTAGAGAGGGAGAAGGCATTTCCCAGAACACATACCTTATCCCCTCAAGGGTCATCATTTACATCATATGCTCTGTCTCCAGAGCAAAAATGTCCCAGTGGTTTCTCTAGGTTTAAAAACAACTGTTGATTATCGTGGTATACTGATTGAGCATACATTATAACAAGAGTGGACTTCTGTCCATTTACATACCAGTTATAATCCCAAAATTTTGGTTGGATATTTAGAATATATATTATGAAAAACTTCCAGAAAGAAGTACTATTACACCTGGATACTTCGGCCAGACCATAAAAGCCATTTTGAAGCCTACTGTGTCACTGAACCCTAGTATTAGCAGGCTACACTACATTCTGGAGGTTTTGTAAAACAAGTAAGAGGAAGGGTAGTGTGCTTTACTCTCATTGGGCACACGGCTAAATTTTGATAAAATTTGGAAATGAATGGTGTTTGCTTTTGGATTTTCCTTCCCAAATTATGGTGCCTATGATCTCTGAAGCCTAAGTTTATGTCACAGGCAAAACCTTGAAAAGGTGTCCCTTGGGCCATATCTTTGCAAATAAATGTAGTGGAGAAAACATACAAACTCCAAAGATAAGAAGGACATGAAAAGATGAACTGTGATGAAAGATCAAAAGTGGGTGTCAGGTGCCCATCCAAGGAATGTGAACACAAGTCATTGACCTGACCATCGTCTTTCACAATCACACTCTTCAAAACATGGTCTATATAGTACCCTAATCATTTTAGGCCAATGCTTGTTATCTCAAACTGTAGGTCATTTGTGGGAAAACAAATTGCAACATTGGACATGACATGAGAAGACCTAAAAAAGTGTTTTACTTTGTTGTTGATAAGATTGCCTTATAGCATTCCTTATCTCTTCTCGTTCCTTCTAAAATCTGTTTATCTTTTATCTATTTAAAATACTTTATTCAAAGTTTGGCCAATGTGGCATGCCATGCTAAATATACTTGGCCAAATAGAGGAAATAGGACACTGAGTTACACCACATGACTGGAAAAGGAATTCAGTGTCTTCTGTCAATACGTTTGCTGCTTTGGCCTTCCTATAGCACTGGCTTCTTTATTTATATTTATAAATCATTCCTTTATTTTCCCAACCCCACCTCCTTTGCAGTTAGTAGCCACTTTTAGGCTAGATTTTTAGAAGATTGACAAATACCCCAAAATTGCATACACATTTTGTGTATGTGCATGGATGTGTGTTTTCTTTTCTGGGGAAAAGGTTTCATAGTTCTCATCATATTTCCAAAAGATAGTATATGTGATTAAAAAAAAAGTTTAGAATCACTGCTTGAGATCTATCTCTTGAGAAATAATATACTAGAAACAGTATGACAGTATATACAGTTTGTGCTAAGTGCTATTTACAATAGCTAGGACATGCAAGCAACCTAGATGTCTGTTGACAGATGAATGGATAAATAAGTTGTGATACATACATGTATATATATATATATATATATATATATATAAAATGGAATATTACTCAGCTATAGAAAGGAATGCATTTGAGTTGATTGTAATGAGGTGGATGAACCTAGAGCCTGTTATACAAATGGTGGTTTCCTTGCTAAGTTGTGTCCAACTCTTGGGATCCCTTGGACTGTAGCCCTCCAGGCTCCTCTGTCCGTGGTATTCTTTAAGCAAGAATACTGGAGTGGGTTGCTAGTTCCTTCACCAGGGATACAAAATGAAGTAAGGCAGAAATAAAAAGGCACATATTATATATTAATGCATATATATGGAATGTAGACCTGGAGAAGGGAATGGAAACCTACTCCAGTGTTCTTGCCTGGAGAGTTCCATGGACAGAGAAGCCTGGAGGCCTACAGTCCATGAGGTCTCAAAGAGTTGGACATAACTGAGCAACTAACACACACACACACACGTGCGCTCGCACAGAATCTAGAATGATACTGATGAACCTATCTACAGAGCAGCAACAGAGATGCAGACATAGAGAACAGACTTTTGGACATAATGGGGGAGAGAGAAGATGGGATAATCTGAAAGAGTAGCATTGAAGTATATATACATTACCATATGTAAAGTAGACAGCCAGTAAGAATTTGCTGTATAACACAGGGAACCCAAAGCCAATGCTTTGTGACAACCTAGAGGGCTGGGCCAAAGCCTTTGACTGTGGGGATCACGATAAACTATGGAAAATTCTGAAAGAGATGGGAATACCAGACCACCTAACCTGCCTCTTGAGAAATCTGTATGCAGGTCAGGAAGCAACAGTTAGAACTGGACATGGAACAACAGACTGGTTCCAAACAGGAAAAGGAGTACATCAAGGCTGTATATTGTCACCTTGCTTANATAACATATTCAAAAGCAGGGACATTACTTTGCCGACTAAGGTCCATCTAGTCAAGGCTATGGTTTTTCCAGTAGTCATGTATGGATGTGAGAGTTGGACTGTGAAGAAGGCTGAGCGCCGAAGAATTGATGCTTTTGAACTGTGGTTTTGGAGAAGACTCTTGAGAGTCCCTTAGACTGCAAGGAGATCCAACCAGTCCATTCTGAAGGAGATCAACCCTGGGATTTCTTTGGAAGGAATGATGCTAAAGCTGAAGCTCCAGTACTTTGGCCACCTCATGCGAAGAGTTGACTCATTGGAAAAGACTCTGATGCTGGGAGGGATAGGGGGCAGGAGGAGAAGGGGATGACCGAGGATGAGATGGCTGGATGGCATCACTGACTCAATGGACGTGAGTCTGAGTGAACTCCAGGAGATGGTGATGGACAGGGAGGCCTGGCATGCTGCGATTCATGAGGTCGCAAAGAGTCGGACACGACTGAGTGACTGATCTGAACTGAACTGAGAGGGCTGGGATGCAGAGGGAGGTGGGAGGGGGGTTTTAGAGGGAAAGAACACACGTGTACCTATGGCTGATTCTTGCTGATGTATGGCAGATACCACCACAGTATTGTAAAGTTATTATCATCCAGTGAAAAATAAAATAAAATTTAAAAAGTTTAATTGCTAAGTGATCTCTTTCAGCTTCTGAAAATTCATTGGAGGTCTTTGTATCTTCCCCAAATAGTCTAAAATGAAGTTATTGAGTGAGTAACCCTATAATGTTAGAAATTCTGCCAACTCCCTCTGTTCTAAGGTATCCTCTTTTTTCAGGGAGAAGATGGGACTTTGACTTATATTCAAGTATATTCAGTATATTTTTTTCCATCAAAGAATGTCACTGATGTTTGAAAGTTAAAGTAAAGAGAAAATGGGCCAGTGGATAAAATTGACATTTGCATCCAGTTTGAGAGAGGCACAAAAGTTGAAAATGCATCTACCATCTTTTTGCTTTTATTCTGCTGCTGTATTCATAGGCTTATTGATGGCCCTTAGTCATTTGAGACCTTTATTACAACAGTTGCATTAGTTTATCACTACTTATTACACTTGTTTTCCTGCTATGAACTGCTAAAGGACAGGGTGTCTTATTCATCTTTGTAAGACCTTAATAATTTTATAAACATTTATTAAATTCAATAAGTTATCGGTATAGTTGAGAGAGTAAGTTAAAAATGAATTAATGAGTTCTACTAAAATGTGAGCCTCATTTGATAAGAGATGATTCAACAATACATATATTTTAGAAAGTCTTCAGTGATTTTTGAAGAAGTGATATAAACTGTACAGTGATGATCTTATGACCCATCTAGTTGTATGGCTAATATTGTTTAACTATTTCTGACAATGCCTGGGAGGATAATGGTGAGAGGCATCACTTTCAGTCATCACTGAAAATAAGGTTATTTTCAGGTGATACGAATTAAAGAAATGGATATTTAAAGTGCGGTTTTGTCTTCTGAGTAAAATATTTTTCAAAACTATAGTTAAGTTTTTCCATTTCGAAGAAGGCATTTAGGTATGTTTTTGTACTGACTTCCTGTAGAAATTCTAGTATCTATTTAAGTAGAAGAGTATACGAAATTAATGAGTTTTAGTTTAGTCATTCAAGAGAAATAAATGCATGGAGCTAGGGGAATAGACAAAATCTCAACCTGTCTAGAGGATTAAGTGCAAGGACTGATACATTTAAAAGAACATGGTATTTGGTTATGAAAATCCTCTGATATTTGTTGTTTGCTTTTAACTCA
Source organism: Redunca redunca (assembly GCA_006410935.1). Classification (NCBI taxonomy): domain Eukaryota; kingdom Metazoa; phylum Chordata; class Mammalia; order Artiodactyla; family Bovidae; genus Redunca; species Redunca redunca. Next base: position 518,224 of record SJYQ01001727.1, on the reverse strand, counting down.
ATGTCTTATTATGTGAAATATTTTAATGCCTAGGATTTCCAGTGCCAAACTTAACAATTTTTCTCGCTTGGAGCCCACACTTCACCTTTTGGGTGTGCAATTTGATCAGAATGTGGCCCACGATATCATCACAGAGAAGCCTGGGGCTGCCATGAAACTCTTATATCAGTTGTACATTGCTCTCCAGAGGAAAAAGAAAGGTGTTCAGACTGGAGTGGAAATGCCAACCATACAGCCCCTGATGAGCACAAAAGTTCAAAATGTGAAAAGTGAGGCTTTTCAAGATGTAAGTACATAAAGAAAAATTATAAACATATCAGAATATAAAGCTTGCTGAAGAGACACGGCAAAGATGTTGCATTTTCAAAGAAGCCCCTTAGAGCATGTATGTCCCTGATTATGTTATTGGCCCTATTCAGGTTTTATATTTTCTTTCCATTTATTCATTTTTGATGCCTCCCTCCATCCTATCTACTAATCGCCAGTAACTTATCAAATTCTGTTTGTTCCTAATTCCTTGTGCTTCTTAGGCCTGCTCTTTTTCTTCTATACCCCTGTCATATCCACTCAGATCTCCTGCTGCAACCTATGGATGAATCTCTGATCTTCAGGCTTGTTTCCTAGAGTTTAATCAACTGCTAGGGGAATCTACCCCCAATTCCACTTTTGTTGGCTGCTTCTTCTCAGAAACCTGCTATTCTACAAATATGTTGTGTTGTGTTAGTTGCTCAGTTGTGTCCAACTCTTTGCAACCCCCATGGACTATAGCCTGCCAAGCTCTTCTATCCATAGAATTCTCCAGGCAAGAATACTGGAGTGTGTTTCCATTTCCTTCTCCAGAGGAGCTTCTTGACCCAGGGATTGAACCTAGATTTTCTGCATTGCAGGCAGATTCTTTACCATCTGAGCCACCCGGGAAGCTATTCTACAAATATCTTGCCCCTTGTTTTGACTAGCATTCAAATTTTTTCACTAAACGGTCTCAACCTGTCTTTCTGTATCTGTTCATAACCCTCAGCATTGTCTTTCTTCTGTTATTACACTGGCAGCCTGTCATTGAATAGGATTCATTTATTTCTGCTCTTTTCTCTCTCCTACCCAAGCTCACTCTCCTCGTTCTCCTCTCTCTTCTTCCCCTAAACTTCCCTCCATCTACTCTTCAACCTTCCCAGTGCACAGAAACTCTCTCTGGGGAACTCCTAGGGCACAGATAATTCTCATTATTTGGTGTTAACCACCTCTTGCTGATATTATTGACTTTCATTATTTACCTGTCATATGACCTCACAAGATTTTTAGTTCCTCCCACTCAAAAAATTTGCCTAGTACAATGCTTTGAACATTGAAAATACTCATAAATGTCCTTTGATTATTATTTTTAATTGAAGTGCTGTGTCAGTTTCTGCTGTACAACTAAGTGAATCAGCCATACGTTTAAATATATCCCCTCTTTTTTGGGATTTCCTTCCCATTTAGGCCACCACAAAGCACCAAGTAGAATTCTGTGTGCTATACGGCAGGTTCATAGTGTGTATATATGTCAACTGCAGTCTCTCAATTCATTCATATGTTTGTTCTCAATGTCTGTGTGTCTATTTCTGCTTTGCAAATAAGATCATCTTTACTGTTTTTCGAGATTCCTCATATATGCATTAACATTTTTTCTCCTTCTGACTTACTTTACTATGTATGACAGTCTCCAGGTCCATTTAAGTCTCTGCAGATGACACAATTTTGTTCTTTTTTATGACTGAGTAATATTTCATTGTATATATTGATACAAAACACATCTTTATCCATTCCTTTGTTGAAGGACATTTTGGTTGCTTCCATGAACTGGCTGTTGTAAATAGTGCTGCCGTGAACATTGGAGTGCGTGGTTTTCTCTGGGTCATGCCCAGCAGTAGGATTGCTGCATCGTATGGTAGTCCTATTTTAGTATTTTAAGGAGCCTCCATATTGTTCTCCATAGTGGCTGTACCAATTTACATTCCCACCAACAGTGTAAGAAGGTTTCCTTTTCTCCACACCCTCTCCAGCATTTATTGTTTTGAGACTTTCTGGTTATGGCCCTTCTGATTGTTGTGAGGTGATAAACTTCATTGTAGTTTTGATTTGCATTTCTCTAATAGTGATGTTGGGAGCCCTCCTATACACCATGTCCTGGATTAAATTTTTTCTTCCCACGATTAGGCAGGTCATGAAGGTGGAACTGGGAAAGAATTACATTCATTTTTCATATTAGGGATACCTTTATTAGCCTTTTAGTTTCACCACCCATAATGAAAATAGACATATTCTATCTGCATAATTTAGGGACTCCCAAACTGTTTCAGTATCATACTTTTCAAAATTAGTTATTTTGATACTTCTTTCTTAATATTACCTAGTCCATCAGTTAATGCTGAGTTTAGAAAATTTTAATGGAAAATTTACATATCTATGTACCTCTGAGTGTATTACATTGCATATTATTCTGAAAAACTGAATAACTAAACTTATATATATGGAATATTTAGCAACGCTTGAGCAGAAGACGACAAAATGAAATCATGGCCAAAATCCAAGCAGCTATCATACAGATTCCTAAACCTACATCAAATCGTACTCTGAAAACATTTGATGCCCAAAAATTAATGAAAAAGAAAAAAGAGGCAGAGGTAAGTGATAATCCTTTAACACTGTGTTCTGTTTATCTTAATGAAAGGATGATCTTTCCCTAAGAGAGAAACTTCCCTGAGCTTCCTACTTCCTTTTCAAATTACGTCTGGCATTGTCCCTTCTCATTTAAAACACCTGCACTGCATGCATGTCCAATCCATCTTATTCCATTATTTGAACTGTTTAGAAACAGAGAATATAGCTTTAGGATATGGGTGACAAACTGCTGTTAAATGAAAATACCTGTGTGGACTCTTATGTGGTGAATTCTGTGATCACTAGCAAACTGTTCCAGAGTGGGTGCTGTTGTGATGGGTCATGACACCCATGCATACAACGGGGGCCAGTCTAGGTACCCAAACTGCCATGTATGTGCCGTTACTACTATTTGCTTTTCCCGGATACTTCCTCCCCATGTTACACTGTCTTTCTATGCGTCCTAGAAATGTTAAGCAATTTGCTTGCTCTCATTATATTTAGATTTAATATATACTATTGATAAATATTTTATTACTTACAGTTATCAGTCATCCATATAGGATACAATATCATTATATTTCATAGGGGAGCAGTACTATCTGTACATTTTGATACTAATTCCTGGAATCTATACTTCATGCTGCTATAATGATTGTTAGTGATATTCTCCCCTTTAACTTAAGAAAATAGCTACCATTTATTCATCATCTGCTATATGTCAGGCTGTGGGCTGGGCACTTCACATTGTCTTGAATTTGTAAACAACTCTCTAAGTAGGGTATTGCTTTCCCCATTTTTTGGATAAGGAAACTGAGGCTCAGAAAACTGGCATGTTTTACCCAAGTTCACAATGCTGATAAAGCAAAGATTGGCAGGTCACTCTGATGTCTAAATCCATTGCATTTTAACACACTTAACTGTTAATATTAAAATCCTATAGTTAGAGTCTAAAAATATTACCCACAGAGGCTTTTTTCTGACCATGTTTTAATACAAATATTTCTTATGTTTCCTTGACTTGATTAAAGTTTATGAAAAAAGATTTGCAGTAGGCAGATCAGCTAAAATCAATTTTCCAACAGCAAATTCATAGTGCATATAGGAGTACACAAGAAGTGTTTAAAACACCCAAGATAATTTTTGAAGAAATATTTATATCCAAAAAATGCTTCAGTTCAGTTCAGTCGCTCAGTTGTGTCCGACTCTTTGCAACCCCGTGACTGCAGCACGCCAGGCCTTCCTGTCCATCACCAACTCCTGGAATTATTCTCATTTAAAATAATTGTAATTAAAAATGCACATCCTAACTTTTTGATAATCTTTTTTCTTATTAAATGCCTTTTGATGTACTGTCAGAGCTAGAATTGTGAACTGAATAATTCAGATTAGGCAATTTTCACCTTCTTTTAGGTATCTTTAGCTTACCTACACTAAAAGTAACAAATTAGAATGGAAGAATATTCTAGAATATTTAGAAATCCTAACTAGCTTGAATTATTAGTACGTATCACTTTTATAAATTTGAATGAAATTTCAGTATATTTAGAGGTAAAAAATTGATGAATTTTCTTTAAAGGATGTGGCCAATGAAATTAAGAAGTTTGAAGCATTAATAAAAAAGGATCTCCAGGCAAAAGAAAGGTGAGATAAAATTATTTTAATAATCAAAAATTTGATTTTCTTTAAAAAAGTTCATTTTACTTTAACTTTTGAATATTTAGAAACAGTTTACCTGAAGTAGCTATTCCAAGGATGTTTTCACTTTGTAGAGTCTTCATTGAGAGAGTATATTAAGGAAGATAAATGAGATAAAATTCAGATTAGTTGTTCATTAACAATTTTGTAAATATCAAGAAGGCAAGTGGCTATCAAGTTATTATTCATTTACATTTTTACTGTACTGCCTTTATTAAACTCTAGTTGCTCTCACTTTGCATCCTCAGCATTTAGCACAGGGACCAGCAATAAAGAACTGCTGAATGAGTGTTGACAAAATATCACTAAGAGTGTCAGTGGGTTCTTTACAGAAAGCTCCTGGTTAATGGGCTTCTTTTGCCTAAAGATAAAGATCTTCTCCCCTTTTGTTTCCTATCAGGGGTCACTAACTCACAGAAAACAACTAATGAGGGACTGCACATATAGAAGCAGCTTGAATTCTTCTGCATTTTTTCATGGAAACTATCCAAAGTCTACTCATTTACATTTTATAGAATAGGAAATAAATCTCTATTAAGGAAGAAAAATAGACGCAAATTATATACTTCAGTTCCATATTAATATTTCTGAAGAAAGGGAATAGAGTCAAATGAAGTGGAATAAGATTAAGTTGAAAGAAGAAATGGTGAGGAAGTCAGGTGTGAATGAAAATGAAGCAGAATGAAGAATGTATGTGTTAACTGGCTTTCCTCCTTCCTTCTGCAGAAGCTTCTGATGCCCTACTCTAAGCCCTGCTCATGTTTATCTGTGCTTCCCTGACTCCTAAAATAACCACAGCCCAAGCCCACTCTCCCCTGCAGCTGCCATTGGAACCCCACCACACCCTCCCTGACCTTGGCCCATGAAATTACTCCATTTCTTTCAACTCTTTCACTCATCTCACCAGTCTCATGCTCTGGAGTGACAAACAGATGGTGTCTACCAAAATGACCATCTTAAAATATTGAAAAACTTTTAGTGACTGGCATTCTCTGTAGCTCTACCTTCCACTCCTTTCTTGGGACCCCTTGATTTCCACACAGTTAACAACCAGGATTAACACCAAGCATGCCAACATCTTCCACTCCCTACATCAACATCTATTTGGATTAATGTCATCACCATGTCAGTGGTTAAATATTTGAAAGATCACACCCGCACAAACTTTCACTCTGATCTTCACTGCTTTCCCAGCCTGTTCTGAATTTAGACCTCTAAGGTAGCTTTGAAACCTGGAAACCAGAGGGGTTGAATTAGATGGGTGTATTCTTCTCTCCGGAGAAGGCAATGGCACCCCCACTCCAGTACTCTTGCCTGGAAAATCCCAAAGTCGGAGGAGCCTGGTGGGCTGCAGTCCATGGGGTCGCTAAGAGTCGGACACGACTGAGCAACTTCACTTTCTCCTTCACTTTCATGCATTGGAGAAGGAAATGGCAACCCACTCCAGTGTTCTTGCCTGGAGAATCCCAGGGACGGAGAAGCCTGGTGGGCTGCCGTCTATGGGGTCGCACAGAGTTGGACACGACTGAACCGACTTAGCAGCAGCAGCAGCAGCAGCATTCTTCTCTCTCTTGTAACAGAAATCAGAATGTAAGCAGCCAAGGGTATGTGTTGTTGCCCCAAGGTTATCAAGGACTGAATCTTCCCTTTTGTTCCACTGTCCTGAAATGTGGCATTTGTCTTTAGAGTCACATTCACAATGTAAGATAGCTTCTGGGCCCCTGGCCATTTGGCCCATGTTCCAATATTAGGAAGGAGGATAGGCAAAAAGTGCATGCTAATTTGCTTCAGTCATGTCCACTCTTTGCAACCCCATGGACTGTACTCCTCCAGGCTCCTCTGTCCATGGGATTCTCCAGGCAAGAATACTGGATTGGGTGGCCATATCCTCCTCCAGGGGATCTTTCTGACCCAAGGATTGAACCCACATCTTATTATGTTTCTTGCATTGGCGGGTGGGTTCTTTACCACTAGCACCACCTGGAAAGCCCCAGGCATAAATTGGGTATCTCCAGTCTAAAATAGTTCTTTATACCAGCCTTCCCAGAATGCCCACATAACAATTCTGCATATACGTTATTGGCCAGAATTCAGTTACATGGCCATAATCTAGCAGAATGGGAGACTGGGAATTGTAGTTTTCATCTGAGTATGTTGTTTCCCTGAATAAAACTGGAGCTCTGCCTTGAAGGAAAAGGGAGGGAAATAGCAGTGTCTATCTTAAGTCTTTCTCTGCAGAAACTCCCATTTGGTCTTGCCAGAGATTTACCACCAGGGCCCATGAGATATGGACACGCTCACTTCTCAGAGCAGAAGGATAGGGCCTGGGGTCCCTGGAGTCTGGTCACCTCTAATTGTGAGCAGCCCCAGCTGCGACTCCAAATCCCTTCCAGTACACTTCACAAAGGGCATTTCCTCTGATGGACTCCTAGATAAAAAAATACTGGGAGGCACTGGCCTAGAGCAAACTTTTAAAGAAACAAAAAAGCTATGGTACAATATGGCCTTTCTTAATCCCTGTTATTGACCGCTACTTCTTTAGTTCATTCTGAATCCTTAGCTTAGAATCAAGCATGTTCTGGACTCTTCCAGAAATTTCACACTACTTGATGGCAGAAAGCACTAAAATCATCTTTTAGGATGACCTAAGGAGCAATTTCTGCAGCTGCCCCTTTCAAAGCCTGCTCCCAAAACACTTTCTCATGGATGTCACTTCAAAGTCTGTCGTTTCTTTTGTGAAAGGATGAAGTGAATGCTCAGTGAGAGCAATGCAAGAACGACCGTTGCTGCTTTTCCCCCACATATACTCTTTATTTTTTAAAACAAATAGTAAATGCCACCTGCTCTTTTGTTCTTTGTTTCTTTTCTGAGGCTGTTGGCTGCTGTAACTTGACATTTGGATTCATAGATTTACATTAGTTTCCTTCTAACAACTGCTTTTTAACACACACACGTGAATTTGACCAAGGTTCCTATCACTAATAATTCACACTCATACAATTACTAACTCTATGGAGGCTCGGCAAACAGATATAAAGTAAATATAATTATTGCCCTCAAGAAACCCACATCTCATAAAATGAATATTTAATCAAGAAAATATCATGTAACTTTCTTCAGGCCTTGATTGGCATAAGAAAGAAGATGGGTGTATTATGTATGGTTGGATAGAATGATTGATGAACAAAGGAGAATCAATATCTTAAATATATTGGTAGCAGCCAAACACAATGTTGAGGGAGACCTATTAACCCATGCTCAATGTAAGGCAGACCCTTAAACATCACACTTAAGTAAAAATATAATAATAATTTTGATGAAAGATCTAAAAAAGTTATGCTACACTTTCATAAATTAATATTAATTTCATAAATTAATATTCATAAGTATTAATTATTCTAAATCTTAGTAAATAAACTTAAAATTTGTCTTTGATCTTCCTGAGGCTTTGCTAGCTACACAATTTCTGCTGAATGAACTCTCAGTTGACAGAATACAATCAAAGGTTGAACACCTGCTGATAAAATAACCAGAATTTCAGTGTGTAATTTTTTAAAAATTGTATTATACTTGTAGTGCTTCTTAGCATATGATTTGAAATTTAGCAAACATCATCTACATGTCAGTACTGTGAGGCATGGGTACATAGAAAAGTAAAATAGTATACTTTTCTTCTGTGCTCAGAGTTCAGCTGGAAGCAGCAAATATAGAAATAGTGAATTATAATAAAATATGATCTGTGCCATAAATATGTGATTATTATGTAGAACTAATTATAATTTAAGAATTTTGATCCAACTATGTAAATGAGTTTGATCTTTGCTTTAATACAATTTTATATACTCAGATTAGGAAAGAACATGTGTGATTATTACTTTGTTAAACATGAATTAGCTATGCTTTCATAAAAACACTTCTGTCTATATGAGAATTGATGACTGTTTAATCCCTGAATACCATAATAATGTTTCCCTGTCTTTTGAATAACATTATAAGTTATATTTTAAATTGAACACCGAAGTTCTAATATGTGCTTTAATGCTTGTGTTAATAAATGAACAGAACACCCAAGGGAGCCATCCCGTGAGGTCTTCCTCTATGGTCACGAGTAGTGCTGTGTGATTGAGTTGTATTTTCAAATCTAAACAAAAACTATTGTCCTTTAGTGCATCCAAGACTTCTCTAGATACAGCAGGCCAGACAACCACTGATTTGTTAAACACTTACTCAGATGATGACTACATTAAAAAAATCCAAAAACGCCTTGAAGAAGATGCTTTTGCACGAGAGCAAAGGGAGAAAAGACGGCGGAGACTCTTAATGGATCAGTTAATAGCTCATGAAGCCCAAGAGGTAAGATGTTTAGTTATTGATTAAATAAAAGTGCTGGAAATTTTTACAAAATATAGTCTTTTATCCACTCACGTATATCTTCTGCATGTATTATGTGCTACTCTGAATCAGTGTTTCATCTTCACACCATGACAGCAAATACACTCAGGAAAAAACCACATGAACGTGAAAGTGAAGTCGCTCAGTCGTGTCGGACTCTTTGCAACCCCATGGACTGTAACCTATCAGGCTCCTCTGTCCATGGGATTTTCCAGGCAATAGTACTGGAGTGGGTTGCCATTTCCTTCTCCAGCAGATCTTCCCGACCCAGGTATCGAACCCAGGTCTCCCGCATTGTAGACAGACGCTTTACCGTCTGAGCCAAAACTACATAGAACACTTTCCAAAGAATCTAAAATCTGATGATGCTTATACAACATTGTGAATTTACTTACTTGTACACTGAATTGTACACTTGAAAATGGTTGAAACGGTAAATTTCATATTGCATATATTTTACCACAGTAAAAAAATACTGACAAAATAGGAATCTAAAAGTTATGGCAACCATGTATATCTGTTGTTACTTTTAGAGGGAGAGGAGAAATTTTTGTCCCGGGTTTACTGAGGTATAATTGACAAATAAAAATTGTATATATTTAAAGTATATAATTGATGTTTTGATATATGTATGCATTGTGAAATGATTACCATAATCAAACTAATTATCACACCCATCACCTTAACAACAACAAAAAAATAAGTTACCATTTTTGTGTGTGTGTTTGGTGAACATACTTAAGATCTACTTTTGTAAGTTCAACTTTTTTAGATTCCACATTTAGTAAGATTATGTAATATTTGTCTGTCTATGTCTGGCTTATTTTTCTTGGCATAATGTTCTCCAGGTTTAAACATATTATCACAAATGATAAGATTTTCTTCTTTTTTAAGATTGATCATATTCTATATACGCATATATGTGTACTAAGTCACTTCATTCATGTCTCACTCTTTGTGACCCTATGGACCATAGCCACAGTGGGTTGTCATGTCCTCCTCCAGGGGATCTTCCCAACCTAGGGATTGAATCCACATCTCTTATGCCTCCTGCATTGGCAGGCAGGTTCTTTACCACTAGCGCCACCTGGAAAGCTCATTCTAGATTATATATATATATATATATAT
>SJYQ01001727.1:484635-508251 GCA_006410935.1 Redunca redunca | reverse complement strand
AATATTTATATATATATAAAGAAAATGTGACATGCATATCTATACTCACTTAAGTGTCCATTCATCCACCAATGGACACTTAGATTGTTTCTGTATCATGGCCGTTGTGAATAGTACTGCAGTGAACATAGTGTTGCAAACATTTCTTTGAGATACTGATTTCATCTCCTTTCATTTCCATTGGATATATACCCAGAAGTAGGATTTCAGGGTCATATGATAATTCTATTTTTAATTTTTAAAGGAAGCACTATACTATTTTCCACAGTGGCTGTACCAGTTTACATTCCCACCAACAGTTTACAAGGGTTCCATTTTCATCACTACCTTGCCAACACTTGTTATCTCATTTTTGTTTTATGTTTTTTGATAATAGCTATTCTAACAGAAATTTGCAACAGTGCCCAGTTGTGGATATGACTGGTGATGAAAGTAAAGTCCGATACTGTAAGGAACAATATTGCATAGGAACCTGGAATGTTAGGTCCATAAATCAAGATATATTAGAAGTGTTCAAGCAAGAGATGGCAGGAGTGATCATCGACATTTCAAGAATCAGTGAACTCAAACGGACTGGAATTGGCGAATTTAATACATATGACCATTATATCTACTACTGTGAGCAAAAATCCCTTAGAAGAAATGGAGTAGCCCTCATAGTCAAAAAAAGAGTCCAAAATAGAGTACTTGGGTGCAAACTCAAAATAGACAGCGTGATCTCTGTTCATTTCCAAGACAAACCATTCAACATCACAGTAATGTAAGTCTATGCCCCAACCAGAAGAAGCTGAACGGTTCTATGAAGACCTACAAGACCTTCTAGAACTAACACCCAAAAAAGATGTCCTTTTCATCATGGAGGAATGGAATGCCAAAGTAGGAAGTCAAGAGATACCTGGAGTAACAGGCAAAATTGGCCTTGGAGTACATAATGATGCAGGGAAAAGGCTAACAGAGTTTTGCCAAGGGAAAGCACTGGTCATAGCAAACACCCTCTTCCAACAACACAAGGGAAGACTCTACACATAAACATCACCAGATGTTCAATACCGAAATCAGATTGATTATATTCTTTGCAGCCAAAAATGGAGAAGGTGTATACAGTCTGCAAAAACAAGGCTGGGAGCTGACTGTGGTTCATATCATGAACTCCTGATTGCCAAATTCAGACTTAAATTGAAGAAAGTAGGGAAAATCACTAGGTCATTCAAGTATAACCTAAATCAAATCCGTTATGATTATACAGTGGAAGTGACAAATAGATTTAAGGGATTAGATCTGATAGAGTGCCTGAAGAACTATGGACAGAGGTTCATGACAATGCACAGGAGGCGGTGATCAAGACCATCCCCAAGAAAAAGAAATACAAAAAGGCAAAATAGTTGTCTGAGGAGGCATTACAAATAGCTCAGAAAAGAAGAGAAGCTAAAGGCAAAGGAGGAAAGGAAAGATATATCCATTTGAATGCAGAGTTCCAAAGAATAGAAAGGAGACATAAGAAAGCCTTCCTAAGTGATCAATGCAAAGAAATGGAGGAAAATAATAGAACGGGAAAGACTAGAGATCCCTTCAAGAAAATTAGAGATACCAAGGGAACGTTTCACGCAAAGATGGGCACAGTAAAATTGGTCAGAAATGGTATGGACCTAACAAAAGCAGAAGATATTAGGAAGAGGTGGCAACAATATAAAAAAGAACTATACAAAAAAGATGTTCATGACCTAGATAACCACTATGGCGTGATCACTCACCTAGAGCCAGATATTCTGGAATGCGAAGTCAAGTGGGCCTTAGGAAACATGACTACAAACAAAACTGGTGGAGATGATGGCATTCCAGTTGAGCTATTTCAAATCCTAAAAGATGATGCTCTGAAAGTGCTGCACTCAATATGCCAGCAAATTTGGAAAACTCAGCAGTGGCCACAGGACTGGAAAGGTCAGTTTTCATTTCAATCCCAAAGAAAGGCAATGCCAAAGAATGCTCAAACTACTGCACAATTCCACTCATCTCACACACTAGTAAAGTAATGCTCAAAATTCTCCAAGCCAGGCTTCAGCAATATGTGAACTGTGAACGTCCAGATGTTCAAGCTGGTTTTAGAAAAGGCAGAGGAACCAGAGATCAAATTGCCAACATCCGCTGGATCATGGAAAAAGCAGGAGAGTTCCAGAAAAACATCTATTTCTGCTTTATTGACTATGCCAAAGCCTTTGACTGTGTAGATCATAATCAACTGCGGAAAATTCTGAAAAATGGGAATACCAGACCACCGGACCTGCCAATTGAGAAACCTATATGCAGATCAGGAAGCAACAGTTAGAACTGGACATGGAACAACAGACTGGTTCCAAATAGGAAAAGGAGTACATCAAGGCTGTATATTGTCACCCTGCTTATTTAACTTCTATGCAGAGTACATCATGAGAAACGCTGGACTGGAAGAAACACAAGCTGGAATCGAGATTGCCGGGAGCAATATCAATAACCTCAGATATGCAGATGACACCACCCTTATGGCAAAAAGTGAAGAGGAGCTAAAAAGCCTCTTGATGAAAGGGAAAGTGGAGAGTGAAAAAGTTGGCTTAAAGCTCAACATTCAGAAAACGAAGATCATGGCATCTGGTCCCATCACTTCATGGGAAATAGATGGGGAAACAGGGGAAACAGTGTCAGACTTTATATTTTGGGGCTCCAAAATCATTGCATATGGTGATTTCAGCCATGAAATTAAATGACGCTTACTCCTTGGAAGGAAAGTTATTACCAACCTAGATAGTATATTCAAAAGCAGAGACATTACTTTGCCGACAAAGGTCACTCTAGTCAAGGCTATAGTTTTTCCAGTAAGCATGTATGGATGTGAGAATTGGACTGTGAAGAAAGCTGAGCGCTGAAGAATTGATGCTTTTGAACTGTGATGTTGGAGAAGACTCTTGAGAGTCCCTTGGACTGCAAGGAAATCCAACCAGTCCATCCTAAAGGAGACCAGTCCTGGGTGTTCATTGGAAGGACTGATGCTAAAGCTGAAACTCCAATACTTTGGCCACCTCATGAGAAGAGTTGACTCACTGGAAAAGACCCTGATGCTGGGAGGGGTTGGGGGCAGGAGGAGAAGGAAATGACCCAGGATGAGATGGTTGGATGGCATCACCGACTCGATGGACATGAGTTTGAGTGAACTCTGGGAGTTGGTGATGGACAGGGAGGCCTGATGTGCTGTGATTCATGGGGTCACAAAGAGTCAGAGACAACTGAGTGACTGAACTGAACTGTACTGAACTGAAGATCACTGCAGATGGTGACTACAGCCACGAAATTAAAAGACCCTTGTTCCTTGGAAGAAAAGCTATGATAAATATAGATAGCATATTAAAAAGCAGAGACATTACTGACAGAGATCTGTCTGGTCAAAGCTGTGTTTTTCCAGTAGTCATGTATGCATGTGAGAGTTGGACTATATGGAATGCAGAGTGTGGAAGAATTGATGCTTTTGCAGAAGACTTTTTGAGAGTCCCTTGGACTGCAACGAGATCCAGCCAGTGCATCCTAAAGGAAATCAGTCCTGAATATTCATTGGAAGGACTGATGCTGAAGCTGAAACTCCAATACTTTGGCCATCTGATGTGAAGAACTGACTCCTTGTAAAAGACCCTGATGCTGGGAAAGATTCAAGGCAGGAGGAGAAGGGGATGACAGAGCATGAGATGGTTGGATGGCATCACTGAGTCAATGGACATGAATTTGAGCAAGCTCCAGGCGTTGGTGATGGACAGGGAAGCCTGATGTGCTTTGACCATTTTTAAATCCGGCCATTTGGTTTTTGGCTATCGAGTTGTTTGAGTTTCTTGCATATTTTGGATATTAGCCAACATGAATGGTTTGCAAATAGTAATCTTCCCTATCTTATAGGTTGCCTGTTCACTCTTTTAATTGTCTACTTTGCTGTGCAAAGTTTTTTTTTTTATTAGATCCAAATCCACGTATCTATTTTTACTTTTGTTGCCTGTGCTTTTAGGGTCAGATTAAAAAATTAATTGCCTAGACCAATGTCAAGATGTGTTTTTCCCTATATTTGCTTCTGTTAGTTTTGTAATTTTTGATCTTATGTGTAAGTCTCTAATCCATTTTGAATTGATTTTTATACATGTTATGAGATGAGGGTATAGTACCATTCTATTGCATGTGGATATCCAGTTTTCCCAGAACCATGTGTTATAGAGACATCCTTCCTCCATTGTGTAACCTTGGCACCCTTACTGAAAGGCAATTGATTGCACATATGTGGATTTATTTCTGGGCTCTTTATTCTATTCCATTTTTCTATAGTTCTGTTTTTATTTCAGTACCATACTGTTTTGAGTACTGAAGCTTTGTAATTTATTTTGAAATCAGGAAGCTTGATGTTCTTCTTACTCAAGACTGGTTTGGCTCTTTGGAGTCTTTTCTGGCTCCAAATGAATGTTAGGATTGTTTTTATATTTCTGTGAAAAATGCCATTGGAATTTGGTTAGGAATTGCATTGCATCAGTAGATCACTTTAGGTATTATGGACCTTTCAATGTTATTAGTTCTTCAAATCCATGGACATCTTTTTCATTTATTTATATCTTCTTCAGCTTTTCTTATTAATGATTTTTAGTTTTCAGTGTATAGATCTTTTGCCTCCTTGGTTGAATCTATTATTACATTTTTTTTAATTTTTATGCTATTGTAAATGGGATTGGTTTCTTATTTTCATTTCAGATAATTCATTGTTAGTGTGTAGGAAAATAATTATTTTTATATGTTTATTTTGTGTGTCCTGCAGTTTTACTGAATTTGCTTTTTGGTCTAACATTTTTTTGTGTGAAAGTCTAGAGTTTTCTGTATGTAAAAAGCATGTCATCTGCAAACAGAGACGTTTTACTTCTTCCTTTCTGATTTAGATGCCTGTTTTTTTCTTTTTCTTTCCAATTTCCTTGGCTAGGATTTCCAGTACCAATAGAAGTGGTGAGAGTGGATATCTTGTCTTATTTTTGATGTTTGAGGAATGGTGAAAATCTAAAAGCTTTTAGCATCATATTTTAGGTATGATGTTAACTGTGAGCTTATCATATATGACCTTTATTATGATGAGTTACATTCCTTACCTAATTTGTTGTTTTTTTTTTCTGTATCAAGTGATATTATCAAAAAAGGAACATTTAAATGAAAACATGGAAAATTCATTAGTCCTCTCAGTTTGATCTACTCCAGTGGCCCTCAAAGTGTGGCCCTTGGACCAGCAGCATCAGCATCACCAGGAAACTTTTAGGAATGTGAATAATTAGGTCCCACCTCAGACCTTCTGAGTCAGAAACTCAAATCACAGCTCTCTGGCTGGGGCCCATCATCTGTGTTAAGAGGCCCTTTAGGTGATTTGATTCAGCTATGGATTAAGAATCACTGATCAATCTTACATTGAATATTTACTGGATCTCTTCTATGCTCTGGGAACTTGTCCTAGGCCTAGGATACAACAGTGAGCAAGAATAACAGGAAACCTGCTCTCACAGAGCTTGCTGTTTGGAGGGGATCTGTAAACAACCAATGACATTGGAGTGCGGAGATGCAATGAAAGTGAGGAGAGGGAAGTCCAGCTCTGGCCTGCCTCAGAGACGGTTTCTAGAGTAGGAGAGCACAGAAGCATGAGGGAGGGTTGAAGTTAGACAGTTGAAGATGGCGGTGGTTCTGGGTATAGTGTGAGGAGTTAGTTTCCAGCAGAGGTAGAGATAGTGGAAGGTAAAGTGTGTCTTCAGAGAGAATATTGCATGGGTGGCTCAGGGCTTTTAGCAAATTAAATGTTATCTGGCAGGAGTCCCCAGAGGCCAAGCCATCAGAAGCCTTATAAGCTGTAAAGAGGGAAATAGGATACTTTATCCTGAGTGCAAAGGGGAACCAGAGTGACAAGGCCAGACTGACATTTAGGAAGGTCAGTCTGGCTTCACTTTTAAAAATAGATGGCAGGAGGGATGACCAAGTTATAGCTGTTTCTGTAATCCAGGTAAGGAATTATTCCAGTCTACATTTAGGGTAGTGATAGTAGTGATGGAAAGGAGTCGCTTCAGGAGTTATTTGAGAAGTAAAATCAATGAGAATAGCTGACTTATTAGACATGGAGGAGTGAAAAGTGGGATGAGAAGCCAGGTGTCTGGCGTGGGCAGCCGAGTGCATGGAGGAGTCATTAGCTATGATACAGAAGATGGCAAGAAGAACAGACGGGGAGGAAGGTGATTCAGATTGTGAATGTAAGTAGGACAAATCTGTGTGTCTGAAATATGAAAGACCATTTGAAGGCACTTCTTTTATTCACCTAATTACATCTGGGCTACTCAGTGGTGTTCTGTTAACTTAAGAGAAATCCAGGCTTCATATACATATGAAGAAGTAATACTGCTTATCCAGTATCAGAGTCACCCTGATAGAGTCACTCCTTTCTTAGTGAAAAACTCAAAGAATAACTCTGCCATCACTTTGTGCTGAAAGGTAATTTCTTACTTTGAATTCACATTTATTAATACTGTTACTCAGCCAGCTTGATAGTCACTCTTTTCATTAGATGAATTACAGGTTATGAAAATTAGATGATTAAGAAGTAGATTTTAAAATAACTACCTATTTCACATTTCATTAACGAGCAGTGAGATTTTGAACACATTTTCTTTTATATTATAAAACAGCTGTGTGTTGGCTGCTAGGTTTTTTCTTTCTACTTTTTTGCTTGTAATTCAGGACTGACATTTACTTAGAAAGTGTTACTTAGAGATGTTACTTAGAAAACTGGGTGAATAAATGCTTTCTGGCTTCCGTCACTTTCTACCAGAATGTTCACAGCTTCGATTTTTTCAGTCTCTAGAGATCTATTCAGGGATCTAGCAATCTAAGGGACACTGAAGAAAGTTGGTTCTCTGACTAATATTTCCACTAAAGGAACTCCATCTCTGCGCTGCTTCTTCTCTGTGTCTGGTGAAGCCACTATGCTCCAAGAGAGCTAGTGGACATGTTTAGAGAATTAAGGCAATGATATGCACCAGAGTTAGCTCCTAGCTCCAACTCATGGGAAAGGCAGAGGTCTTGACAATCAAACCGAGCATGTTTTGGATTGTGTATCTGTATAAATCTTCCTCAAATATAATTATATATAGTTAAAAGAGAAATATGACTTCTATTATTTTCTGTTTTATTCATTGCAAATATAGACTATTTCGTGTACATTATGTGTTAAACAGACTTCTGTAGGCTTCCCTGAACACTTAAACATAACATATATTCTTTCTGTGAGAAAATGTGTCCCACATTCTAATGAAATTTTGAGGAAAAGTCTATTTCTAAAACATGAACTACTTGTACAACGGAACAAAAAACTCTTCCTTTCCACTCAACATTTTAGTACAAGTCCTAATACAGTTGATGGTTCTTCATACTGAAGCTTTATATATGTAACACTGACTCAGGCATTCAACAGTAATTTTCCTTTCTTTTTTAATCACAATATGTTGTCATCTAAGCAATAGCCAAGACCTATCTGACCAGCCCAGTTCTTATAAGGATCAGAATGACCAGCTCTCATCTCAACAACCAAATTGCCTTGCCATATAAATACAGCCAAATATATTCCACATTAAGTATAGAATTCACTTGGAATAATAAATCAAGGCTATACTTTTAATAAATATGGCTGTGACTGTGCTATCACAAACCACCCTCAAATGTGGTAGGTAACTTGGGCAGGGATCAGCTGTGTGCCTTCTCCTGGTCTTACCTGTCCTGTCTCGGAGGCTGGCTGAGGCTGGCTGACTTGGGAGAGTTTCATCAGTTCCAACTGAGAAGGCTGTTATCTCTCTATCTATGGTTTCTCATTTTCTAACTGAGCAAAAAATGTGGTGACAGAGGAGAATTAATTCTCACAGGAGAATTGATTCAGGCCCCAAGTGTTTTGTTTCATTTTATTTTGTGTTCACTCCCTGGTGGCTCAGACGGTGAAGCGTCTGTCTACAATGTTGGAGACCCGGGTTTGACCCCTGGGTCAGGAAGATCCCCTGGAGAAGGAAATGGCAATCCACTCCAGTACTATTGCCTGGAAAATCCCAGGGACAGAGGAGCCTGGTAGGCTACAGCCCATGGGGTTGCAAAGAGTCGGACACGACTGAGCGACTTTACCTTTACCAATGTCCCATTGGCCGGTTCAAGTCAGAGGCCACCCCCCACCCATTTAAGAAGTGGAGAAATAGATTCTACTTTTTGATAGGAATATCCGCAAGGCTTGCATCCACTGCAAGGCTGTGGATGAAGAAAGCTGAAGAACCTGTGGTCATTTTTACATTCTGCCTCACCTCCACTGGCAACACAGGCAACAAATGATTAACGTTAAAACTTCTAGAATGTTATAACTAGATGAAACAGGTTTCAAAGTTGTTCATGATTTTATTTTTTATTTCATATGGTACTAGTAGAAAAAAAAGTTATGTTTATTTTCAATTGAACTTTTATTTAATCTTTATTTTTATATAGTTCCCAAGTTCAAGTTTTGCTACTTTCCATAGAGTTTTGTTGTTTTTATCTTGATTCTGAAAATATATATAGTATTTCTCCCTTAATCTGAAACAGTGTTGTTAGTGATGCCCGATTTTATTCCTAAACAACTGGATTGAAAGTGAAAGAGTTAGTGGCTCAGTAGTGTCTGGCTCTTTGTGATCCCATGGATTGCACCCACCAGGCTCCTCTGTCCATGGAATTCTCCAGACAAGAATACTGGAATGGGTTGCCATTCCCTTCTCCAGGGGAATCTTCCCAACCCAGGGATTGAACCCAGGTCTCCTGCTTTTCAGGCAGATTCTTTACCATCTAGTGTTAAATAGACAACTCCAATATGTAGATGTTCTTCCAAGTCTTCCCCCTGGAGAAGTTTAATTACCTCCTCCTTCCACATGGTGTCTCTGTTTAGACAGACTGAGAAAACTTAAAGATGCCTTGGAGACCATCTTCTACCCAAACCCCTCATTTCACCTGTCAAGAAATAATCCCTGAAAATCCAAGTTACTTGCCCAAGGCCGCACAGCCAATCAGTGGTAGCGATGGAGCTACAATGGCCAGGGCCTCCGATTGCCAGTTTAATGCTTCTTCCACTGTTAATGCTTGTTCCCCTTCTTTCTCTTAAGATAGCCAAGGGCTGAGTGCATCTAGTTTCTCTCTCAGGTTACAACCACTCTCGAATTTTCTAAGGTAAACTGTAGGTCATTTCCTCTTAGCCTCTTCTCCAGTCTCCCCATCCTATCACGTAGAAATTGAGATAGCCCTGCCGGGAACTTATCAGATCTGCCATTCTCAGCCAGACAATATCTGCATTTGTCTTTACCACTAGTATTTATATTGAGTGCATAGAGCACAATTCCAAGTTTCTGAAAACATACTTATAATTTGAGGGTTACCCTTTGTTTATAAAACCTTGAAAACAATTACCTAAATTATTTTTGATCAGATTTTAAAGGAAGCAATCATTCATTTAAGATGACTGCGTTGCAAGACCATATGTTTCTGGTTATACAACTTTTGGTGGAAATTTTCATTTTTATAGCTTGAATTTTTTGCCATGTTTGACTTGAAATCAAATGGCAAAAACTGATGCAGGTGAATACTATGCCTTTTACACATGATGTGTGTGTAAGCTTCTCAGCTCAGTGGGCTGAGCAAAAGTGGACATGGCCTTGACAAATGACTGGCTCTTGCAATGGTGTTTCCAGGAGGCTTATCGGGAGGAGCAGCTGATCAACCGGCTGATGCGACAGTCCCAGCAGGAACGCAGGATCGCTGTGCAGCTCATGCATGTTAGGCACGAAAAGGAAGTTTTATGGCAGAACAGAATTTTCAGAGAAAAACAGTATGAGGAAAGACGGCTTAAAGACTTCCAGGATGCTCTTGATCGAGAAGCGGTAAACAATACCTCCCTTAGCAATCCTTCTAAGGTTTCTTTTGGTCCTTTCTACTGCATCAAGGTAAACAGGGCTCCATTTAGGTGCCAATCATTTCATGAGTCAGTTTTTTATATGATCTCTCTATTATCTCCCTGTTGTTACTTTTGTACAGCTACCCCAGCAGTGCACATAGCATCCACATACTACACTCTCTCCCTTCAGTCTTGATTCTTCAAATATTTCACACTCACCACCAGTCCTTGTGTCCACGTCTCTCGATCTTTTTGGTTGTTTGAAGGTCTCCAGTAGATTCTTCAAGAACTGCTCATGGGAACACTATTCCCTGAGTGGTTGTGTATTGATAACAATATGTGCCTTTTATACGAGTCAGTTTTGCCCTGTATATATATTTTCTTCCCTTGACTATCTTAAATACTTTATTCCACTTTCTTCAGGTATAAAGTATTGCTGTCCAAAAAAAAAAAAGATAATCTAAGTTTCATCTCCTTGAGTCATTACTGTTGTTTTTTAGATGCATAAAGGACTTTCTTTTTCTTTAAAATCCACTAAGTTTACTGGGATGTTATTAGTGTTCATTATTCTAGGTGAATACTGTTCTCAGGAAATGGGAGCATTTTCAAGCTGTCTCCTTTTTATAAGATACCATGAGTCTTTAATAAACAATACCTTGCTTTCTGGTAAAACAAGGTTTTCCAGGCCCATATTGTAGTCTTTTTTCCTCAGAACTAGAACAAGCCATTTTTACAGGGGACCCTGGGTCACTGTAGTTGAGAATGGTTACAGAGCCAAGATACGGGTGCCAGGTATGCTCTTGGCCAACAGGATATCATTGTGTTGAGGTCCTCTATAGCTCTGAAAGTCAAAGTATCTAATCTTTTAGTTATTTGATATATTAGCATCTTCCTTATTTTTATATGTATTACAGTTTTAATAACCAAAATAGATTTATATTATCAAGGGATTTATATGGACCACTTCTTATCTTTTTCCTATTGCAGTTGTTTCAAATTTATACAATCCATTAATCCAGATTTGATTGAAGAAGTATAAAACTCACATGGGAAGCATTTTAGATAGCTTATCTTTACTGTCATAAACTATTCATAAAACCAGGCTGTGCAGAAGAGAAAACCTTACAGAAAATAGGAAGGCAATGCTTTATGTATAAATCAATATAAATATGCTTTATAAACCATGCTGATCATGGTTTCCATTGTGATATTTCATGAAAATGAATTGCAGCTTGTGTCAAAATTAGGCAATTTTGAGAAATGCCATTTGGAAAGTACTATATTTCCCAGAGTCAGGAAACCAACCAGTGCTTTTGTCTTTGTAGAATAGATACAGCCGAAATGTTAGGAGGAGGGCAGAGAGCCATACCCCCGTATTAGACCTGCATAATCTCAAGTGTCTTCAAGGGGTGAATTATCTGGAGGATTGTTTCATTTCTCTTCCTCGACGAGAGCAAACTTGAATGGATTCTGTGTCATTTGCTTACATGAGAAATAAGTGCCTATTTACTAAATATATTTTTTTCACAAGCCTAGTTAATTCTGTGCAGAATAGCAAAGCCCTAGACTCTTGGAGCAGGACTGCTCTCACTGTGGTGAGCAGCATGACCTGTTCTCTCCTTACCTGGCTTGAACTCACTTCAGAGGATTGAGACACTTGGTCTCCCAGAGCCTCAGTGGTCAGAATTGTGAGGCTCTGAATCCCCTGGGGAAAAAAAAAAAATCACATTCCTTTCTCTTACATGATTACTTTTTCCCAAAGCTGAAGTATCTGCCTCCCCAGCACCCTTCCCTCTGAGATAACTTGTTTTCACAGTTTGAATGTATTACCTTCTGCAGTAGGAGTGGCTGGAAGAAAGAGAGAACTTCATGTTTCTCACCATCAGGAATTGGTTTTGCTTTTAAGTTAAATATGCCGATCTCTTTTTTGAAGGCACCTGGGCATCATTCTATTTTAATTAAAACAGTTCCTGGTTTCAAATTTCAGTGCCACCTGCTATTCTTATCAATAATTCTTCACAATAATGTTTACCACTTGTGAGTATTCACTTTGAGTCCAGCACCGAGTTGCGTTCATCTCATGCATTACCATTCTCACAGCGTCATTGGCAGCGGACGCTGCTCGTATCTACATATCGCATGTCAGGAAAATGAGACTTAGAAAGCTCAAAGTTGCACAGCTTGGTGGAGAAGCCAGAGCACAGTGGCTCTTGAGTCTAGGCTCATCACCACTGAAATTTACTGCCTCCCACAGATTTCCTTTCTCCTTTTCCTTCTTTCTTTATTTAGGGCTGCAACCCACTTTGCTGTGATGGGACCGGAAGTTGTGGTAGGTTTAGCATGGGGGAGGAGAAAGGGGTAGAAATAGCAGACTCTGAGGCTAAAAAAGAAGGAAGAAAGGCCTGGAAGGAAAGAAAGAGGGACCAGAGGGGAAGGGAAGGAGGAGAACTGAAAGGAAGCTGCTTTGTTCCTGCAGAAGGAATTCCTGGGCTCCCGAAATTTGAGTTCCATAGCATCCTAAATATTCCGCATGCCTTCCAGGCTCTTTGTAGTGTCAATAATCCCACCTCACAACCCATTTCACTGGCTCTCTCCATAAAGTCTCATCTGACTGCTCTTAGACTCTCAGATTTTTCTTCCCTTCACATTTTGAGAAGCATGCCGTAAGCACACTTACACTTAAACCAGGTGCTTTCTCCATAACAGGGCCTATGAAGCAATACAGCAACAATAACAAGTACTAGTGTAATTCCTGAACCTGCCAAATGTTCAGAATCTTCCTTAGAGGTCACCTAAGCTAACTCCTTTCCCAGCAAAAATAAAGCAAACTAACAAAATAGCAATAACAAAACAAATGAAGCTTCACTTTGATTCAGTGAACAGTAGCAGCCCATTGTCATGTATTTCGCCCCTTGTGACCAAGGTATTTGCTCTCACAGTTAATTTATGTTCGTGCCAAGTCTTTATACCATCCCAGCCTCATAGTGAAGAGATGGAGATGTAGGAGGTTTCAGTTTGGCCCAGGTCCTGTAGCTAACGGGGCTTCCCAGGTGGTGCAGTGGTAAAGAATCTGCCTGCCAATGCAGGAGATGCTGAAGGCACAGGTCTGATTCCTGGGTTGAGAAGATCACTTGGAGGAGGAAATGACAACCCACCTCAATATTCTGGCCTGGAAAATCTCATGGACAGAGAAGCCTGGCGGGCTACAATCCAGCAGCTGAGCACACATGCCATGCCCACAGCTAAGACTTGATTCTTGTACAAACTGAAGCTTGAATTCAACCACAGCTCCTCTAGGCTCACATTAACCACCATTGTATATTCATTGGGTTACCTTGGGAGGTAGGTTACATTGGGAGGCAGGTCTTGTTTCTGGAGCATGTCAGCACATGATTGAATTTCTCAAGGAGTTGATATAACTATTTGAAAACATTTTGTTGTGCCAAATTTGGCCTTTTACTTGGTGTAAGGAAAGGGTTCCCTAAACAAAAGTGCAAACCAAGAGTGATGCCAAGCCATTTAAATATTTTCTTATTTTCTATATAAATACATGTCTTTATGAATTTATCAATTTATTAAGGCTGTAACAGCAGAAGGCTTCATTGTTTACATTTAACATTTGTTGGCAAATGTGTGATATTCTCAAGCCAGTATAATCAGGGAATTTCTAAAATATTTTCTAAGTATAAATCAGTATTCCAGAAGTCTCCTGCTAAAAGACATAGGGCATTAGCCAGAGTAGATATGTTAGATTAATTTGTCTTCTGAGATGGGCACGAAGGGGCCAGCTATGCTTGGTGCCTTGTACAACTTGCTTGTTTCTCTGTGACCCCCAACTCTCTTTGCAGCCCATGAACTCAGGACTTCTTGAATACTTCAGATCTAATTTATCAGTAATCCATGCAGCACACTTTTCTCTGCACTAGGTTTTTCTGATAACATAAGCTAAGGGTGAACTATTTCTAATATTGTCTTTACCATGATACTTAGTACTTAATGTATTAAGGAGAAAGTGCTCTCTTATGATTTATCATTTTCCTGATATAAAAGGAGGTTTCATTCTATTTAGAGTTTTTTGGGGTTTTTTTAGCTATTGAAATGATGGCATTATTTTCACCTGAATCACTCTCCGGTTATGGTGATTTATGGGAGCGGAATTTGGGGGGAAATGGATACATGTATGACTGAGTCCCTTTGCTGTTCATCTGAAACTGTCACAACACTGTGACAACATTATTGGCTATACCCCAGTACAAAATCAAATCTTTAAAATCTATGTCTTTTCCTTCTCAGGCTTTAGCCAGACAAGCCAAGATTGATTTTGAAGAACAAGCCCTCAGAGATAAGGAAATTCATGAGCAGATCACCACAGAAAGAGCTCAAGCTCGTTACAAAAAGCATTATTCAATATGTGCAGAAATTTTGGATCAGATACTTGATCTGTCCACTAAGGTGGCAGACTATCGATTGTTGACAAATAAGTAAGTGTTGTTTTTTTTATAGTCAATACAATAGAGACACCAAAGAAAATGAAAAAAGAGTAAGATTGTGGCACTAAATTGATGAGTAAAGAGAGACAGTGATTATTCTTGAAAGACTTAGAAGTGCGGTCCAGAATACCTTGATTACAGATTTGTTTTACCCAGTTACTAGCCTGATTTAATTTATATTTATGTCTTTTAACATTTAAACCTTGTGTCTAAATTCTCCATAATTTACAAAGATGACTATAATAATTTATTTAAAATATTAGGAGCTTCCTAGAGGACTGGAATTACTTAAATTTTTTTGTTTTACTAATCAAAATCACTTTTCATTGCACATTCTTTCTAAAAGGAGTCAACCTATTTGTAAGGAAACATTTAACAGTACAGAACATATTGAGAATACATTGTTGCCAAAATCAGAACAAAGGATAGGACTAAGATTCTGGGCTTTCACTGGCATGGCCTGGATTAAATCCCTGCTTGACAAACTGAGACCCTGCAAGCCATTCAGCACTGCCAGATAAAGTAGAAAGTTAAAATCAAGGAATACGTTGAAACATAGTTATAGAGGTGTCGGTAGACATGCCAATTCCTGCAACTGAGCTGCAAATTTTATCTGTGCTTCCAGGTGGAAAAAGCAAAAAGAGCAACACGGTTTGTCATATGATGTCTCATTTCCATTTCTAGCTCTTTACAGAATACATCACTCTTCTTGGTTCTCAGCTGAGAATAATGGTTTTCTCTTGTGGCCCCAGCTAAGATACAATGAGTAGTGTAGTGGATCTGTAGAGAATGATCTCAGCAACAGCTTTTTAAGCAAATATGGCATCTGGCTTCAGAGACCAATTTCTTGTGATATCTTTTGCTGGAAGCTGAAGGGGAGTGATATCACTGCAGATCTCAGCAAAAGCAAAAGGATAAGGCACTCCACTTAAGTCTGTACACTTTTGATGTTATCCAGACTGAAATCTTCTTGAAAACCCACAGTGAAAAGAATGAAGGCCCCATGATATTCAGCGTCAATAGAAGATGGGGAGATAATCCCATCACCTCTGGACTTGACAGGAACTTTCTCCACTGCTCTCTCCCTGACAGCTATGTTTCTGACATCAGTTCAGTTCAGTCGCTCCTTATCCGACTCTTTGAGATGCCATGGACTGCAGCACGCCAGGCTTCCCGGTCCATCACCAACTCCGGGAAGTTGCTCAAACTCATGTCCATTGAGTCGGTGATGCCATCCAACCATCCCATCCTCTGTCGTCCCCTTCTCCTCCTGCCTTCAATGTTTCCCAGCATCAGGGTCTTTTCCAATGAGTCAGTTCTTTGCAGCAGGTGGCCAAAGTATTCGAGCATCAGCATTGGTCCTTCCAAAGAATATTCAGGACCAATTTCTTTAGGATTGACTGATTTGATCTCCCTGAAGTCCAAGGGACTCTCAAGAGTCTTCTCTAACACCACAGTTCAAAAGTATGTTTCTGACATAATGCTATATAAAAACTACTAAATGAAATAACATGATGATGAGGACATTTTGAAGATAAAACTATAATGGTACAAGATTGAGAAAAGAAAAATAAGACTAAAAATTGAAATGAATTAAGGAGTAAATGTTTAAAAATACTTTTTCCTATTAATATAAATTCAAAATTTTGAAATTAGAATGAAGTGGTGAAGAAGTAATCTACACAAAGATTGAAAAGGAAAGGTGATACAATGCATTATAATGATAAAAAATAGAGTAATAAGATAAAAAATAGAGTAATAGAATAAAAAATAGAATATAGTAGATATAAAAACATAAAAAGATAATTTGGTGTGGGGGAAGTACAACTTGATTTCTCTAAGTAAAATCTCATAATTCAAAATTAAAACATAATCAGAAATCTTGTTCTACTGCGGGAAAATGGAGTGGATGCCCCTTTCTCTGTTTCTCCCACTAAGTACAGTGAAAAACCCTGGACATTGTGAATGAAACAAGCATAAGAAGGCTCTGAAGATGGAAGGAAGAAGTGGGACTGGCTGATGACCTCAGGACTCTGTGATGAGCTTCCTCAGTTCTTTCTCTTTTTGCATCACACATCCCATATTGGAACTGAATATTCTGGAAACAGAGATACTAATGGTGTAGACAAAAAATAAGCCTAACAAGAACCTGCTGTCTCTAGTTGGTTAAGGAGCAGCCTAGCAAGATGAAAAACTTTCAGATGATAACCAGTCTTTTCCAGCTATCACATGCAAGAAAAATGTAGCCCCACTTCCACGTCGGCCAGCAAAGGCAAGGAGGGAGCCTGTCTTCCACCCTCACAAGACTGTAACAAGGGACTGCATCACCCCCACCAGGGTACCATCCCAGAAGCCAGGTAGGAAGCATGGACTTCCACCCCCACCAGGCAGGACTGACCACTGCTCCCTCCCCATGAGGGTCATGTTAGAGGAGACAAGGGAGGGTCAGGACCTTCACCATCGCCCGGTGGTCACAAGGCCACCCCCACTGTGGTAGAGACCTTGTGAGGGGACAGAACTGCCACCTCCTTCATCAGCAACAAAGATGCCCTTCCCTCTGGTGATGAGGAAGTCCACATGGGGACTTCTGTACACACCTGTCAGTAACATGATGGCCCCTTCTCCTTCCCTTGCTCAAGCAATGTCAGAAAAAATCAGCTGGAACAGAAGGTTTATACACGATCCAGAATGTCACAGCATAATCCAAAAATGTTCAGACTTCAATAAAAAGAAAAGCCATGCATCATACCAAAAACCAGGGAGAGCTCAAACTGAATGTAAAAACAAAATATATAAAATGAAATTTCCAGACATATTAATAGCATAAGTTTTTAAGGGGCCTTTACTTTGAAATTTTGTGTCTAAAAAAGGCAATATAGAAATGCTTATTATACGGGTTGAATTGTTCCCCTGCCCCAGAAAGCTATATTAAAAGTTCTACCTGCCCCATACCCCAGAGTGTAACATTGTTTGGAAATAGTCTTCACTGATTATTTAAGATCAGGTCATACCCATGGAAGGTGGGGCCCTTATTAAAGATGCCTGGTGTCCTCATAAGAAACAGAAAAGATGCACATAGAGAGAACACCTTGTGATCACATCAGGGGATAATCACACAGCTGCCAGTCAGAGAATGCCAGAGGTCCCCTAACACCCCTGGTAGAGCCTGGAAGGGAGGCTGTGAGAAAAGGGTTTCTTACACGCCTGCTCCATGAACGCCTCTGTTGGGTGAGGCTGTTGAGATAGTCTCAGCCATGTTGGCTGGGGGCCAGCATGAAAGGAGCTAGACGGTAATCACCTGTCCTAGGGGCAACGTTGAGTTTTCTTTTCACCCATAGAAGGATTATTTCTGTGTCAAATAGGTGACCTAAAAATCCCCTTACAGAGCACAAACTTAGCTAGTAAGGTGAGGACTTCCTGTGTGTATTGTTTTTGACTATCATATTTTATAGAGTCATATACTAGTCTGACTTCTGTTACTCTCTAAATCCCCCTTTGTGAAAATTAATATTGAGAGATCATTGATTATAGAAGTCATTTTTATTTTAATGCAAAATATATAAAATTTTAAAATTCCAGGAGCATTAATATCAAACTTTGAAGGGGTCATTTGCTTTGAAATTTTAAGTGTCTTTTACTTGCAAGTGAATACAGTGTTTATGCATATATGTTAAGATCTTTTTAGTCTCTACTACTGACTGTCAAGATAACGTTATTCTCTCTGTACTTTCCTAAATAAGATGTTATCAACATTTTTTTTTCCAAGAGCACAGGGATATTCTTGGTATCAGCCTTCTTACATGAACTGATTTTTGTTAAGACTTCTTAACAAAATTATCCATATTCAGATAAGAGAATATTGATTCAGTAATTGCCAGATTAAGTTTTTGACAATATATAAGTTGTTAATCATTTACTTCAACACAGGAGCCCATGCCATTTTAATAATTCTTCTGTTAGAATTTTTCTATGCTTGAGTATATTAGTTTATAAAAACTTCATATCTCTGTAATATCTAATAAATATAAATATTTTATTAATGGAAAACAAAATATATTATATTTGAAGTTTGCATTTAATGAAAAACTACTGTTGTGGAGAAAAATACATAACATAAAATTTACCATTTTAACCTTTTTTAAGTGACTTTTAACCCTTTTAAAGTTCACTAGCATTGGGTACAGTCACACTTTGATGCAACCATTCCCACCATCCATCTCCAGAACTTTTTCATCATCCCAAACTGAAGTGATGTACCCATTACATAATAACTCCCCATTCCTCTTCCCTCCAGCCCCTTGCAACCTCTGTTCTGTTCTCTGTTTCTATGAATATGTCTATTTTAGGTGCCTCATATAAGTAAAATCATATTTGTCCTTTTTTATCTGGCTCATTTCATTTTAGTATGATGTCTTCGAGGTTTATGCATGTTGTAGCATGTCTCACAATGAAATACAATTTTTTAGGTTGTAATTTCAAGCTCTAGTCCTAATATTTTTAGAGAAATGCATCTGATTTATGTTAGGCTCTTTCCTTCCTTTGCACATTTTGTTCCTCTTGGAACTATTTTTTGATTACTCTGTCCTGACTACCTCCAAGTCATTCATCTGACTTAAATAGAAAAAGTATCCTTAAATAGAAAAGTACACTTAAATAGAAAAAGTATAGAAAAATAATTGCAAAGGTTACCAGATGTTCAGTGACAATAAAAGCCACCATACATTAGATTTTTCTGTAACAAATTACTTGCAAATATGCAAACTAGTTGTCATATTAAAGGGGCCTTGGAAAATACTCTGTCTATTCTGCATAAGAGAACACTGATATTGGAA
Source organism: Redunca redunca (assembly GCA_006410935.1). Classification (NCBI taxonomy): domain Eukaryota; kingdom Metazoa; phylum Chordata; class Mammalia; order Artiodactyla; family Bovidae; genus Redunca; species Redunca redunca. The sequence continues at coordinate 488,965 of SJYQ01001727.1, read as the reverse complement.
CAGTTAAATGATATTCAAAGCTTGCACAGCCATTTAGTATCACAGCTGGAAATCAAAGAAACTAAGTTTTATGATTAGTGGTCATTATTTTTAGATATAGTGTGCTTTTAGTGCACAGTCAAAGCAAGTTTGGCTTTAGGTACATTCATTCATTCATACTACTAAGTTTCAGCCATTTTACTGGCTGTTAGGAATGTCATAGTAAGTGGAACCTCTGGCCTCAAATAGCAGAGCCTGGGGAATGAACATGGTAATAGAAAGGCTAAGATTTAAGATGTGTATTTAACTAACCATTGATTTATCTCAACCTTTTTTTTCCTTTGTTTCTGTAGCCTGATCCCATATAAGTTGATGCATGATTGGAAGGAACTGTTTTTTCATGGAAAACCCATATATGAGCAAGCCTCTCTTAGACATTTACCAACTAATCTCTCTGCAGAACACCTTGTAGAACTGGAGAAAAGGAACTTGCTAGATAACAATGATTATGAAGAATATAAGGTACCTATCAATGTGGAATAATTAAAGAGAATGCAACATAATAAGTGCCATTGCTTTAGCATTAATTTGTGATATTATTTCTTTTCATCTCTATTAAATAAAATGGGGTGTTTTGTGTTCCATTTTGCCTTAGTTTAATTTGTATTTATAGTAAGTAAAGTCACTCAGTCATGTCCAACTCTTTGCGACCCCATGGACTGTAGCCTACCAGGCTCCTCCCTCCATGGGATTCTCCATGCAAGAGTACTGGAGTGGGTTGCCATTTCCTTCTCCAGGGGATCTTCCCAACCCAGGGATCAAACCCGGGTCTCCTGCATTCTAGGCAGACAGTTTAACCTCTGAGCCACCAGGGAAGCCCAATTTGTATTTATAGTAATAACTTAAATGGCTAGCCTATTCATAATCCATTATCTGTTACTTCTAGTAATATTGGAGAGTGTTCTGAAATAAAATTAAGCATAATACAATAGGTGGATTTCAGAATTTTGAAGCTTTTAATTTATTCATTAGCAGTTTTCTTTGTGTGAGCTATCTACCTTTGCTTCAAAACCCCTAGTTAAATCTGTTTTCCTAGGAATTTATCTACATAGCATATTGCTTTTAGAGGAAAATAAAAGGGGAAAAGATCTGAGTTTTTGAGTGATACAGATGCATTTTTATTCAATAATTTGATTCAGTGTTTTTTTTTTTTTTTTTTAATATGGGTGCCAGCTGTGCTTCTTAAAAGAGCCCCTGAAAGACCATTGGGATAAACCAGATTGAGATCTCATTATTGGCACTGCCAACTGCTAACTATGAGGCCTTAAGTACTAAGAGTCTTGATTTCATATCTGATATATGAAATGGGGATAACAATACGACTACCTTATTGTGTTGTTGTGAAACTTATTTAAGATAATATGTGTTAAACACTTAGCCAAGTGCAATACATGTTGGATGCAAATAATATGTACTAATTTCTTTCCTGACCACCCTGCCCTCCCTATCCCACTTCATCTCACCTTTAGCAGGAAAGATGTGAAATGAATAGCAATGGGATAGAAGTTCTGGGCAGATCATCAGCAGTGGAATGGCAAATGAGGCTTTTTATTCTTAGAAATATGATTGAATGGGTTTTAGAAGGGTAGTAAGTACAATATGAAAAAAAGATAATTTGACCCAATCATTTTCTGATATTTAGCAAATACTCAATGTTTATTGAAAGAAGGCACAAATAAAATGAATGAGTGACAATAAACAGGGCAAAGTGTAAAATAGCACTAATATGAAAATATTAAAAGAAGATAAGCTTTTTATAAAAAAATAAAAGAGATTTTGTTGTTATTATGAGAAACTAAATGTATATCATATTTTAATTGGATAAGTCTATATATACATCTCACTAAAATAGTTATTAAGGATTGGCCAGAACCTTATAGGATATATGTTCATATTTATTTCCATGGTCATAGAATATTCTAGATTTAGTATGTCAACCTAAAGTACAATGCTGCCTGATAAAATTCTTTGACATTGTCAACCTATGTGAAGGTATTTCTTTCCATTGTAGATTCAAAGTCATTTTATTTGACAGATTTTGCTGACTCATGAAATTCTTTTTTCTGAATTATTTCTTAACTAGATCTATCTTGTTGCTTTCATAAATCAAGAGACCTGGTAGTCTGCAGCTTAGCAAAGACTTGTCTTTTTAACTTTTTTTCTTGTTTGGGAAATTGTTACCACAGGAACATGCTTGTCTTAGCCACATCCTGAAGCAGCTGGTATGTTTCTTTTGCAGCAAATTATAAACATTTTTTAGGAGTATGTGAATGTCTGATAATGCGATGTATTTTATTTCTGGATTTGGCTGTTGTCCTGGAAGTGAATATTACCTTAGGATATATGATACGTGTTTATATGCTGTGTTCCTTTTGACTTTGCGCTAGAAACTATACCATATACGGGCGTTAACGAATGAACTGTAAACAGTCCTTTATTATTCCCTATTATCAGAACTTTCATTTCTTCAGATACTTGTTAAATGTTTTGCATTTAAGTAAAAAATAAATGTCTTATCTTTGAAAATACATTATCTGGCTTAAATCAGTTCAGTTCAGTTCAGCTACTCAGTCATGTCTGACTCTTTGCGACCCCATGGACTGCAGCACTCCAGGCTTCCCTGTCCATCCCAACTCCCAGAGCTTGCTCAAACTCATGTCCATCAAGTCAGTGATGCCATCCAACCATCTTATCCTCTGGCTTAAATAGTCTTTCACAAGAGACAGGGGATCAACACATGTGGCTTAATAAACATGGAACAGTTTTAGCAAAGTGCTAACTTTGCTCAGAATTTTTAATCCTTCAGCCGAATACATAGCTTAAAAATTGATCTTCAAAAAGTTTACATTCTTAGCATATTTTATTAGTGCCTATATCCACCATCCATCCATCCAATACCTTGGCCACCTAATTCAAAGAGCCACCTAATTGGAAAAGATCCTGAGGCTGCGAAAGATGGAGTGCAGGAGGAGAAGGGGGTGACAGAGGATGAGATGGTTGGATGGCATCACCAACTCAATAGACATGAGTTTGAGCAAACTCTGGGAGATTGTGAAGGACAGGGAAGTCTGGCATGCTATAGTCCATGAAGTTTCAAAGAATCAGACACAACTAGCAACTGAACAGCAGTATCTACCATCTGTATAGAACTGATACTTCATGGTTTTGAGATCATACTTTTAAAACTTGGTTAGAGGAAGTGATCATGTTTTTTAAAAAATTAAATATTGCACCTAGAAACTAACATAAAACAATTTTTTGCTCATGTCCATGTCATATATAGCCACCAAAAATTTGACTCCTTTTTCCTCACATTATTTCCCAATCATCATACTCTCTTCTTAGAATGGCTACATGTGAGAGAACTCTGGACCAGGAATGGTATGGCCAAAAATATAATTTATCTCTCCTAAGAGGGAGGCAGAAGCCTCCTCATGGAGCCATACCCTACTGGGATTCCCAAGCAACCACTACAGGATAAGAAAGAGTTGTTTAGTGGAGAGTGGTGAGGAGTCCAAAATCCTATGGACCATGAACAACAGGCTAAGCCAAGAGCCCAACTGCCACAGTTCAGTTGACAGCATGGCTCCCACACAGCACCCACTAGTTCTCAGTTATTCAGTGGACTCCTGTTGGCAAACCCCAAGCTCCCCCAAATGCAAATCCCTTCCATGCTCCTTACTGGCAAATGACTCACAGGTCCATAGTATTTCATTTTAACATATGCTGCTTATTAGCAATTAGCTACTGAATGAGTTTGAGTTACTATAACTGGGTATTCAAACTAAATTTAGCTCATGGCCACAGTTTCCTGCTGATGCAGATATTTCTAAGAAGTCCCTACCAGAAAGCACTTGGAAATTTGAGGGCTCTACCGTGCATGCCCACAAGCAAGGTGTAATTGGAATTCCTACAATTTGGAGGGAGGATATTTTGTGTCCAGCACATTATCCGTGTTGTCTGATGCTGGTCATAGTTTTTCATTGCTGTTATTTTTGTTTTCAATGAAAATTGCTATTTAATGATCTCTTGAGTTAGCTGTAGTTGTTAGGTTAAGCCTACAATGTGTGTTGTAATGAACGTTTTTATCAGCAACACTTTGACTCATGATTTACATTAACTAGACTTTAAGATGTAGCTGTATATGTTAGGGTTTAACATTCATATTCTTGTCACTACTGCATATGTATCCCCAAATTTATTTATACAATAGAACTTATTATCACTGGATTTATTTTCCCACATGGAAATAAGGTTGTGGGACTAAATGAGCCGTGGGGGGGGGGGGGGG
>SJYQ01001727.1:454315-466437 GCA_006410935.1 Redunca redunca | reverse complement strand
ATCAAGTGGGATTTTATTAAATATAATTAAAGTAAATAAATAAAAGTATATCTTTTAATTTATTGTTTTTCCCCCAAGGAAATCAATTTTATAATATTTTAGATTTCAAAACTGCTTTAAGATAGAAAAGGTTTTGGAAGAATATACACCAAGCTATAAACATGATGACATATAGGGAGAAAAATGAGTTTAGAGAAAATGATCAAAAGGGACTTATAATTTTTTCTCTGTATTTTTGAAATATAAATTAGCATAAAGGCTAAATATACTTTTATATTTACATTTATTGAGTTACGAATCTCCTGCATTCCATATTCAATTCAGTTCTAAGGGCATACTTTGTTCCATGTATTGTTAAGGGGAGTGTATATCAGTGAACAAAAGTGACAGGGTTCCCAAGCTTTAAGGAATTTACAGTCTAAAAGAGAGGGACCATAAACTCATATGTAAATGAATTTATATGAACAGAAAAGAAAAAGTAGAGTGAGGGAGATTGCTTTGAGAGAGTGAGGTTTAAACAGATTGAAAGAAGATTTACAGAATCAGCCACTGGCTCTGGGGAACCATTTCAGGTCACCAAAAGAGCTGAATGATGGCCTTGAGGCAGAAAGGTGCTTGTGCAGCAAGGTAGGGGAAGAGAAGCGAGGAGGTTAGAGAGATGAGCAGGAAGGGAGAGGATACAGGTCAGCCAGGGTCATGGAGGCCATGATGAGGACATTGAGAGTGCAGGGGAGCCTTTGCAGGGTTTAAATAGAGACTTCCCCGATGGCTCAGCAGGTAAAGAATCTGCCTGCAATGCAGGAGACACAAGAGACAGGATTTCAGTCCCTAGGTTGGAAAGGGACTGGAATAGGAAACGGCAACCCATTCCAGTATTCTTGCCTGGGAAATCCCATGGACAGAGGAGCCTGGTGGGCTACAGTCCATAAGTTGCAAAGAGTTGAGCACACTAGCACATAGTATCATTTGACTCATAAAATGCTCAGTCTAGTGGCTGAGTTCAGAATAGACGCTTGGGATGTTCTGTTTATATAACAATATAAATGCTGGAGAAAATAGAAAAGCTAATTATCTGAGGGCCAAAATCAGGCATCAAAAAAGCAAACAGTATTATTCAGCCATAGAAAAGAATGAAATAATGCCATTTTGCAACAACATGGAAAGACCTAGAGATTATCATAATAGGTGAGGTAAGTCAGAGAAAGACAAATATTATATTCTATCAAATGAATTTATATATAAAACAGAAACAACCTGCAGACTTAGAAAACAAACTTATGGTTACCAGAGAGGAAGATAGGGGAGGGATAGTGTGGGAGTATGGGATTAACAGATGTATGCTACTCTATATAAAGTAAACAACAAAGATTTACTGTGTAGAATAGAGAACTGTATTTAACATCTTATAATACGCTATAACGGAAAAGGCAGAAATATATCAGATTTGACCATTGATAGAAGAGAACTTCAGTAGGCAAAAGTCAGGCTTGCACAGGTCGCCCCAGGAGGCATGCTCCCTCTTCGTGGCATGAGTGACTAGAACTCAAGCCGAAAGCCCCAATCTCTTTGATTTAACATATTAGAGGATGAAATCTGGGGACACCAGAGCAGCTAGGAATTATAGAGGAAGATCCTGTAAAGGAGAGAGCTAGAGGAGGAGCTCCCAAATCTGTATATACATTTTCCTTAACTGCTTGCTGGATTCCAGAATTGTGCTAAAGGATCAATGTATTCACCAGAGGACATGACCATTTAATTTTTTTCCCCTCCAGATATTTAGAATCTGACTTTTTTTATTTTATTTTTACTTTATTTTGCTTTACAGTACTGTATTGGTTTCGCCATACATTGACATGAATCCGCCACGGGTGTACATGAGTTCCCAATCCTGAATCCCCCTCCCACCTCCCACCCCATATCCTCTCTCTGGATCTGGCAGTGAAACATGTATACTATCATGTAAGAAATGAATCACCAGTCTATGTTCGATACAGGATACAGGATGCTCGGGGCTGGTGCACGGGGATGATCCAGAGAATCTGACTTTTAAATGAGCTCTTCCCTACCATTCCTTGTTTATTTTCACAGCTCACTGTGCGTGCTCAGCTTGGTGCAAAATCAGAAAGGCTGCTGAAGAAAGGAAAGAGCATATCTGATATATTGCTAGTCAGCATCATGGTAAATGCCATTAAGTATGTATCTATGTACCACAATTTCTTTTTTATGTCTATTTAATATATTAGCAGGTAGAGCTTTATAAAGAATAATATAGAAGTCATTTTAATTTTTAATATCTAATGAATACATACAGAAAGAAAAAGAAGTGTTTTGTGATTTTCATGCCTGTATTTCACTTTCCTCCCTTTTTCAAACTTGGCTTCACTCACCCAGACCGGAATTCAAGTTAGGTTCTATTCCCTTTTTTTTGGCTGTGCTGGGTCTTCCTTGTGATTCTTGGTCTTAGTTACCCCAGGGTATGTGAGATCTTAGTTCCCTGACCAGGGATGGAACCCATGTGTCCCGCATTGGGAGGCAGATTCTCAACCACTGGACCATCAGGGAAGTCCCAAGTTCTATTCTGTATGGGAAATTCAAGGAGAAATTAGACAATTGGAAAAGCCACAGGACAGGTTTGGGAGAGGAGAAACCTTCACTATATGGCTTTGGGCCAAAGTGCTTCCTCATTTTGTGTTTCTGGAGGAGAGAGTGACCCCAGGGGTCCAAAGGCCAGGCAGCACAAGGTAGGAAGGCAAGGAGAAAGTAGAGGTTGCACAGGCAAGGAATAGCATATGCATAGCACAGAGGTGATGTGTGATAGGGTAAAGAAAAAATTTAAATAGGCTATAATTTTATGATTCCTCATTTCTAAGAAAAAAAGGATTCTCGTCAACCCTCCTTTACAATTGAGAAAAGAGAGAAATTTCAAAAAGCCATAGGGTTTCAGTTAATTAATTCATGCAATAAAGAAATGAGGCAGAGCAGGATGGAAAAAGAAATAAAAAAGGCTCTTGTGAAAGACCTTTGCAGAGCATCAAGTGGGTGAAGGGTTGGGGGCTGTGCTGCTTGGGAAACATTACGGCCAAGAGAATGAGTACAGGAGGCTTTGGAGAATTTTTCCTGGGCATCTGCAGTGGACTCTCCCTTTCAAGTTTCCTTAAGAGGCTTCATTCAAAGTTTAAGTTGCCTCTCCGTGGTGATATATCTTGGACTGATTGCTTTTTTGAAGAAACTTGGCCACAGTTGGCCATTCCCAAAGCTGGAAGGGATCTCATTCTAACAGTTGCAGCATTTTTCAAAAACTAGAATAAAACATGTTTTAGCCATAGCATTAATCATTCAAAGAAAATTGCGAATGAAGAGCGTCAGCTCTAAAATGGATCTTAGCTTTGGTTTCCATGGAGTTGGACTGTCTACACCCCACCCTCACCACCCTGCTACCTTCTCACTACCACCCTCCCCTCTGCCCCTGAGACATGTTCAGAGAACTGCCATCAGTCTGAGACCCTTCCATTTAGTCCAAGTGCATCCTTCTTCGATGAGGAAAGGAGGGCATGGCAGTTCAGTTGGGCAGTCCAGTCACATGTCTGGTTAGTGGCATGGCCAAAGCGGAAGTCTCCTCATTCCCTGTCATCTGGTGTCCTCATACTACAGCCTGACAAGCGTGGCCTTGGCCGCCTCCTCCCCTTCAAGTAGCTCCTGAGACAGGAGGTGGGAGAAGGTTCCTCACATCTGGTAAAATGCTCAAGAAGTTTCTTCTCCTCAGACTGAGGCCAATGAATTAACAATCCCACTCTCTGCAGAATGTTTACCATGCTCTGAAAAAGCCATAAAAGCAAAACTCAGGCTTTCCTTGCCCTTCATAGCCTAATAGGAGTAATAGTAGCAGTGACCTGAAGGCAGCTTAATACTGTGGAAAGATTACTAGATTTGGGATCACTTGCAGTTTTGTGACTTTGAACAAGTAATTAATTAAAGCTCTCTGAACTTGAGTTTTCCCATTCCTTCCTTGCCACACTGTCACCAAAACACACTGGCACCAAAACACACTTCCAAACCTTTAGAAAGGGAATTCTAAGTGTTTAAATGAGTTATAATGGAGAAAGACATGAAATTATAATTTTTCACCCAAAAGTCAAAGTCTTAATTTTACATAATTTAAGGATTTTGCAAGAGCAAAGTTGAAGTTGTGTTCCAATTTAAAGGGCTAAAATAATAGTTTTTGGAGCACCTGCTTATTTAACTTATATGCAGAGTACATCATGAGAAATGCTGGGCTGGAAGAAACACAAGCTGGAATCAAGATTGCTGGGAGAAATATCAATAACCTCAGATATGCAGATGACACCACCCTTATGGCAGAAAGTGAAGAGGAGCTAAAAAGCCTCTTGATGAAAGTGAAAGAGGAGAGCAAAAAAGTTGGCTTAAAGCTCAACATTCAGAAAACAAAGATCATGGCATCCGGTCCCATCACTTCATGGGAAATAGATGGGGAAACAGTGGAAACAGTGTCAGATTTTATTTTGGGGGGCTCCAAAATCACTGCAGATGGTGACTGCAGCCATGAAATTAAAAGGTGCTTACTCCTTGGAAGAAAAGTTATGACCAACCTAGACAGTATATTCAAAAGCAGAGACATTACTTTGCCGACTAAGGTCCGTCTAGTCAAGGCTATGGTTTTTCCTGTGGTCATGTATGGATGTGAGAGTTGGACTGTGAAAAAGGCCGAGCACCGAAGAATTGATGCGTTTGAACTGTGGTGTTGGAGAAGACTCTCTTGAGAGTCCCTTGGACTGTACGGAGATCCAACCAGTCCATTCTGAAGGAGATCAATCCTGGGATTTCTTTGGAAGGGATGATGCTGAAGCTGAAGCTGAAGCTCCAGTACTTTGGCCACCTCATGCGGAGTTGACTCATTGGAAAAGACTCTGATGCTGGGAGGGATTGGGGGCAGGAGGAGAAGGGGATGACCGAGGATGAGATGGCTGGATGGCATCATGGACTCGATGGACGTGAGTCTGAGTGAACTCCGGGAGATGGTGATGGACAGGGAGGCCTGGAGTGCTGCGATCCATGAGGTTGCAAAGAGTCGGACATGACTGAGCAACTGAACTGAACTGAACTGAACTGATTCTCTTTAAAGGATATGACACTGAATGCAAAAACTGAAGAAGTGATCCTTTCATTTCAGCAACTTAGAATTTAATTGAGATAAAGAAGACTCACTTGAATTTTTCTAAGTCAAGAAATTTAAGAGTTAACCAATTGTGTGACGAAGTGAACGAGAATCCAAAAGAGTTCAAAGCAGGCTGTTATGACTCCATGCTGGATTGGGTGGGGGTAGGAAGAACCTTCCAGGTTGGTGATGTGAGTTTCCACCATATGCTAAATTCTGTGCTGAGTTCTTAAAATATGTTATTTCAGTTCATCCTCACCAGCATCCTGTGAGGTATGTTATGTTATCCTGCTGTATAAATGAGGAAATTGATGTTCTAGAGAGGAAGGAACAGCCTATGAATGCAGCTAGAAAGTACTATTTATATTCATGTAACAGTGAGGAGATTGGTGTGTTCAAAGTGAATGGTTCAAAATTGTGAGAGAGAAGTTATAGGGGAGCAAGTTGTGGCTAGTTCATTTTAAACACCATGTTGTGGCTTCTGGAATAGATTTGGAGGGCAGCAGGGACCCACAGAAGGATTTTGAACAAGGCAGTGTTTGTGGTACAATAGGAAGCCTAATTTTGTCTCTGTGTGCATGCTAAGTCACTCCAGTTATGTCCAACTCTTTGTGACCCTATGGACTGTAGCCCACCAGGCTCCTCTGTCCATGGGATTCTCCAGGCAAGAATACTAGAGTAGGTTGCCATGCCCTCCTGCAGATAACTTTCCCAACCCAGGGATGGAACCCGAGTCTCCTGTGGCTCCTGCATTGGCAGGCAGATTCTTTACCATCAGTGTCACCAGCAAGCCCAATTTTGGCTGTAAAGAAGTAAAATTTATGCAGAAAGAGGTTACTATGGAGTTGAAAGAAAGATAAAGGCAAGATTCATTGTGTTATTATTTCTAAAGGGATTTGTATCTATCAAACTATTAATTATTTGTCCTTTCTTTATTTTAGTCAGATACCTATGTATAAAGGCTGGATCCTGGATGGCTTTCCAATGACATTAAACCAAGCAAAGCTTCTGGAGGAAGCACTCACAGGCTACAACAGAAACCTCATAGAACTGGAGGGAAAGAAATCACAAATATCCACATTAGCTGTTGACCCTACAGCTTCCAAAGAAGTGCCTCTTCCCCCTTCTGCATTTGATTTTGTCATGTTATTAGACATTTCAGATAGTTCCTCACTGAACCGCATGAATGACATCATGGGTAAGCTGACACCTTTCTAAAAATGTCCTTTTATGTAATTCAGAGTTCTTTATTTTTCTTTGAAATGGTGAATATTCCCATTTACAATTGTAAGTGGATAATAAAGAATCCATTTCAGACTTCCAGAGAATTACCTAGCACAGCTTAGTTGCCTCCTGCTCTGTCTGAATTCAGCACTCTAGCCCAAACCTGAAGCTAGTAGAAAATTCCATGGTGATCGCAAGCATCTCATTCAACCCTTCCATCAACTTGGCAGCTCCCCTGGCCCTGAGGTGCCCTCTTTGGGACTTGCATGAATGAAGGGGCTTCTCATGGCTACTTAGTATATCTTGGTGTGTTACTCTAGTGAAGTTCATGAACCACATTGGGGCTACAAGCAAGGATTGCTAACATCCTTCCCTTGGATTGTGTCTTAACTGAGGAGCAGTTATCAGTTGACTGAAGTCCTTACATCATGAGGTCAAATAGTCTTGCCAAGATTCACGGTTTAACTACTTTTCATTGTTGAGATGAAAATATCACTTTATTCCATAAATTAAGTAGTTATGAATAAAAGCACACATTCTTAGCTTTGCAAGTTATTAGGCATTTGGCCTTTGGAAAGCAAATTCTTTCTTTCTTCTAAACCTCCATCTCACAATATATATAATAGTATGGCACATTGCATTATTACTGGATAATTAAAGGAAAACTGTTTCATTACTCACAACACTTCTGACACCAAAGGTTTATGGGTTTTCCATACCACCCAGTTCTTCGGTTCTTAATAAATACCAAGTGGGTGTCCTAGAATTTAATTCAATCCTAGCAGTAACTTCCCAGAGTTGTCACAGATTTTCACAGTTGGCTCAGTCCCACAAGACTTCTTCCCACTTCAGATTTCTGCCTCAGTGCAGTGAATCCCCAGGTTACCCACACTTCTGTCTGACTTGACTATAAATTAGGGTTTTCCATGACCCCTCCTCAGGTCTGATAGATTATCTATAATTATCTGTAATGACTCACAGAACTCAGGGAAGCACTCTACTTACTATTACTGTTTTGTTGTAAAGACTGACATAGAAGATACAAATGAACAGCCAGTTGAAGGGGTACACAGGGCAGAGTCTGGAAGAATTCCAAGCCCAGGCCTTTCCCCCATGGAGTCTGGTGTGTGACACACTCCTGGCACATGGATGCATTCACCAACCCACAAGCTCTCTGAACCCCTTCTTTAGAGTTTTTATGGGAGTTCCATTATGTAGGTATGACTGACTATATAATTGAGCATTGGTGATCAGCCTCTAGCCTCTTCCCATCGCTAGAAACAAGGGGATAGGACTGAAAGTTCTACTCTGTGGTCAGCTGGTTGCTCAGGCAGAAGGGCTCCACCCTCCCAAGAGTCACCTCTTTGGCATAAACTCAGATAAGGTTGAAAGAGGCTTATTATGAATAATAATAATATAAAAACCCTCCTCTTACTACTATAGGAAATTACAAGGGTTTTCAAAGTTCTGTGTCAGAAGACAAAATCCAAATATATATTTCTTATTGTCTTACATATATTAAATGAGATAAATGTTAAAAACTTAGTATAGAATCTGGTACATCCATCAGGAACAATAGTAGCAGGACATCAGGAAAAACGATGAAAAACTTTGAAATGAACAAAAGATTTTTGGATATTCTTTCAATAGAAGACTGAGTATTGTCTATGGGACCTCTTGGAGTATTTGGTTTCATAGGATTCTGTACCTTTCACTGGCTTAACTCATCTCTTCTATAACCATAAATTGTAGAAAATTATGGTAATTCAAATGATTCTTGTCCATAGACATACAAATGAATTTTATTCAATTAAGATAGTTAATTTCTATATGCTGAAAAAGATAATTTCAAGTATGACATTGTTCTATACATAGTAACTAGTTTTTTCATCTATTACCATCTATTTTTTCATTCCTGTCTGTGAATATGTCTCTTATTTAGATTTTCATTTGAACTAGTTGTAATATCTTGCTGATTCCCTCATTAATTAAAGAATTAGATGATGTTATTATACATTGTACATGTACATTATACATTGTACATTATACATTGTACAATATGTTTGCTGTTACAACTAATATAATGACATTTGTGGCTAAGAGAGACTTAGGGAATAATTTCTTCCTATATTTATAGGTGGACATTTAAAGCATGAGCACTTGACTCTTCCTTATTTTGAGTTTGTATAATTTTGAGATCTTCCTTTCACTGTTTATTTAAATAAAAGGGCAAAACCATTAGATACTACTTCAGCTCTTGAGCACAGTACTTTATACTGAATGCTGTCCATCAAATTCCAAAAGGGAGAATTTACTTCTCTCCATACAAAGAAGTAGGGACTATACTGACAGTAGTGATGATTGTTCGGCTAACTTCCTATTCTTGTTCAAGGATATCTGAGGATTGGTGAAGAATACTGCCAATCCATGGCTGTTTATTGGCAGAACAGAGCCCACAACTCAAAGCAATCCAACTTACTTTCAAGATATGATAAGAGCTGAGAATGTTTATTTCTTGATCTTGGTGCTATATATCCTATTTTCAGTTTGGGAAGCCACTGAGCTGTATATTCACATATGCATGCTTTCTGGAAGGTATAGTCAATAAGCAGTTTGAAAATTTAAAAAGAAATTCAGAACTTGGAGTGAGATAACTGGAATCAAATGCTTTTTCTTTCATTTATAAACTGTACCATTTGGGGCCAATTTTAGAATCACAATCCTACTTTACAAGTTTTGTTGTGGATATAAAATAATGCAATACAGTCTTCCCTTAGTATTCCCAGGGGATTAATTCCAGAACCCATTTGGATACCAAGAGGAGGGCATGGCAACCCACTCCAGTATTCCTGCCTGGAGAATTCCCATGGACAGAGGAGTCTGGCAGGCTACAGTCCATGGGGTTGCAAACAGACTCAACTGAGTGACCAAAGTCCAAGGATGCACAAGTCCCTTATATAAAATGATATGAGACTTGCATATAACCTATGCACATCCTCCTGTATACTTTAAATCATCTCTAGATTACTTATAATACCTAATACAATGTGACTGCTATATAGTTGCCACACCTGGAAGAATCTAGTTTTGCTTTTGGGCCCTTTATGGAATTATTTTTCCAAATATTTTCAATCTGTGGTTGGTTGACTCCACTGAAATGGAGGGCTGACTGTATGTGTAAAAACATTTAAGAACTATGTGCTAAATTTTACCTATAAATCAAGTAAGACAAAGACTGAAACATTTCCACTGGGTTGATGTCTTTGATAACCAGAAGGAGAGCTGTTTCAATAGAGTGGGGGACAGGGAAGGATGGATTGCTATGGAACGGAATGTGAATGGGGGTGAGGAGGTGGAGAGTGTGAGTAAAGATACCTCTCAAGAAACTTGTCTCTGAACAAAAGGAAAGGACTATGGAAACAGGATATTTTTATCATTATTGTTTTAGTATTCCTTTTCTCTCTCCCTCTGTGTCTCTTTCTCATCTCTGTCTCTCTCCCCCTCACACCCCGTTTTAGGAAAGGGTACACTTATATGAAAGAGCTCAGCTGATTTTTGAGCCAGATAGTCAGTGAGGTTACGAGTCAAAAAGAGAGATGGATATCATCTAAGGCTGGTGCAGCAGAAAGATATAAACTGAAGTTGTCAGATGAGGGAGAGAAGTTGAAATGTTCAACCATGCAACTCAGGTTTGCTAAAATAATAAAATCAAGTCAGGATAGTGCTTGTCAATTTGAGGAAAATGATGTACAAATTTAGGGGGATGGGTCATAGAGATTCATCAACTATAGAGGAGTGCTGGCAGGACAAATGATAAGGGTATAGATCATTAGTATTGTAGAGATGGGGCCATTCCAGAGGTGGAGCTCTTCGAGGTGATCAAAAAATCCAAGATGTGGCCATGTTAGTGAGGTGGAGAGAAGAGGAAGGGGCCAAAGCCTGGGTGCAATTTGGGAAGAGAAGAATGCTGATACGTGTTCTAAAGTCCTTGACAAAATGAGCTATTGACCATGGGATGGTTCATGATAGTTCCCACAGTCTTCTTCCATCGCTCATTGTCGTCAGCTTCTTTGGGTTTTCTGAATAACCTAAAAGCATGTTCTGTTTTCTGAACTAATTTCCTCCTTTTCTATCATGAATATAGATGGAGGACAATTGATTGCTGTATCCTGTGAGGGGCCTTCATCTCTTTTGAGTGCTATTAATTTGCTCTTCAGTGTTCTCTTGCATTAACAGAGTAATCTAGTTCCTTTTAATCTAGTTCAAGGCTTTCTTTCCCTCTTTATGATTTTCCATTTATTCTGAATTCATAAGTATTCTGGACATTGTTTCTTAATCCTTGCTAGGACTCAATCAGAGGAGTTGAAATTGGTTTTGGCTTCAGTCTCCTGTGATACATTCCTTTCTGTCTCTTCTGCAGGGAAAAATCATAAAGCCTAGAAAGATAAATTATTGTGTTCTAATATAATATTGACAAATAACTTGCATATTTGACTTTATGGCTACCCTGTTATTTCATTCTTAATTTTTACATCATGGTGTTGATTTTCTAATTGCTTCCTTGTTTGTTATTTATGACAAACCATCATTTTTCAGTACCTTCTCTTCATGGTCAATCCCAAGATGTTCTACCTTGAAACTAGAGCTCCTCTTAAATGTTGCATTTTACCTCCTTCTCCTAATTTCTAAGAGAAATTTGAATTCTGACCCCAAAACTATACTTTACTTTTTCAATATTTGGTTAAACATTTTAATTAATATTGAGCCAAAGAGGAGGACCATATTCATTTGGCTTTTTTGTATCAGTGTATTTTGGCAGTGCTACTGCAACTTTGACTGGTATAGCAAATTGTCTAATTAAGTAATTTCAATATCATAGCTGAAGCATTTTCAAGTGAAGCTCCTCATGAAGATATCAATCAGCGTGTAGCTGCTAAAAACAAAGATACGGATGAGGACCAGAATTTAAGAGATCAAATACAGCACAGGTTAGTTTCAAACTCATTGTCTTCTTGTTTCTTGCCCTGTGAACAAACTGAAAACTAGTCACTTTAGAATCATCAGATCTAGGGGAAAGATGTATTTCCTAGCATTCACTGTTTTATAGGTAAAACAAAACTAAGTAGCTTTGATATTGAGTGAAATATTTATGTGTTAGCTTTTATATTCAGAGTATAAGTCATCATAGTCACAGAAAAAAAGAATTAAATCAAGCAACATTTCCCTTTATGGCTACATGAACTTACAGGTTCATTAGAGGGAATCCTAATTCAGCTCTCTTTCAACAAATGCCAATGAAGATCTTGGAATTTGAAAGATCTAGGCATCAGAGTATAAAATGTAGTTCTAAAACTAAAATGAAATAATGCTTAATAAGCATTCTTTTGGTTGTATGCAGTTTGCTCTTTGGAAAAGAACAATTAGACAAAATTAAACAATGTCTTAAAAACTTGAGAACTCTGAAAACATGAGTTATGGCAACAAAGAAGAATTTGATTCATAAAGCCTATCTAATATAACAGCAAATTTGGAAAACTCAGCAGTGGCCACAGGACTGGAAAAGGCCAGTTTTCATTCCAATTCCAAAGAAAGGCAATGCCAAAGAATGCTCAAACTACCGCACTCATCTCACATGCTAGTAAAGTAATGCTCAAAATTCTCCAAGCCAGGCTTCAGCAATACGTGAACTGTGAACTCCCTGATGTTCAAGCTGGTTTTAGAAAAG